>ML352086.1:59702-74239 GCA_005239505.1 Nicotiana paniculata
ATCCAAAAACATGTCATGTAATACAAGTGAAAAATTGCAGCAACCATAAGCCCTCGGAAGGACAGAAAGCACTAGGAGAATGATCCAACTTTGATAGAAAATTATCATGCGAAAATATGTTTTTTTGCATCTAAGTAAAAGAGGAGGAGATTGCGAAGGAAAAGGAGAGGAGAGAAAGAAGATGGCGTACGTGTTGGTGGTTGCAGCAGTGAGCGGTGGTGATCGCCGATGGGCTGAAGAATGGAGAAGATGAGAAGAGAGGAAGAAGACATGAAAGATAAATATTAAGTGAGAGGCGACTGAAAGAGAGGAGAAAAAGATGAGATTTAGGATTTGGATAATAATTTATATCTATATCTATATTATTTTAAAAGTAAGAAGCTCTTGAGTCTAAAGTTGAATTACAAAAATACTTTTTTAAATATTCCTAAATATCCTACTTTTAAAAATAAAAAGAAAAAAAAGAAAGAAAAACCGTTTTGAGGAGGGGACAATTGAGGAACAGTTGCGATTTTACTCTCTTTAAAAATCAATCATCCCACCGATTGAGCAAAGAGTTACAATTTCATTCTGTTTTTAAGATCAAGCACTTTACCCAAGAGTTGCGATTTTTTGCTCTCTTTTTTACACCAAGAGTTGCGATCAAGTACTTACCTATTTTCCTTTACAGTATATTTATGTTTTGCAAATTTACAATATTAAATTCTTTCTCCCAAGATGAACAACAGGATCAAAAGACACCATCTTCTAAAATTTTTTAAGGTTTGGGTTTAGTGAAACTTTGTAAATGATCAAGAAGTAAGACCAATATGATATACATTGTGTTTTTGTCGGTACTAATATATATATATATATATATATCACGTGTATTATAGAAAGAATAATTCATTATTCAAAGATCAAATTGGTGAAATTCACCAATACAGGTTTGGCACTCCAAATTCTTTTTTTCTTGCTTAGGTTGAGATTGGGTATTATATATACACTTCACATGACTTTTTTAGATTGAAACCTATTGGATTTCTAAAGTGGTTAAGTGGATATGCCCATGGCCAAGTCCCCCGTAGTGCCTGGAATGAATTCTTTCGTTAGTTCTTACTTCAAAATGCTTTATGAATTTATATTGTGAACATAAGATAGTATCAATTATTATCTTTCTATGTATAGTTAAACAACGATTTGGTTACTTCGTATTTTTTCAATCACGACTTCATACGACAAATTTACTCATTTTGCGATAAAAGAAACGTTTTTTTCCTATGTCATGGAGAAAACAGTCCAACAATGATGAGCACCAACTTCCAATGAATAATAAGAAAATTAAAGCAAAAAAAAAAGACCAATGGTCTTTCTTGAAATAAACTATGAACTAGCTTAATTTTTATGTTACTATTTGTCGAAAAAGTATTATTACCGGCGTGCCAATCTAACTAGCAAATTAGTGGGTTTCCTTATATGAAATTAACTTGTGTTGATATAGAATTCATAATTTCATTTGTATTATTGCGTTCATTATTGTAATCCATAATATTGCTAATGCTTTTATAGATTATCTATCTATATTCAATCAAAAAAGATGTCAACATAGTATTCCAACCTACAGGTAAAAGTTAATTCTATTCAATTATATCTTTAGTTAAATAATTCATTATTTTCGTCAATTTATATATCAACAATGTCACATCCTCCCCCCCTTAAAAGAGAGAAAAGTGATTTTAAAACTAAAAAGCGTTTTCAATCATGAAAGTGACAAAAGTTATGTTTCAAAAGAATTTTCAGAGGTGTGACATTTGGTTTCAGTATGCCAATTTACCGTATTTTTTAATGAATAATTTTTTTTTTTGAAACACATTTAGACTCCAAAACTAATTTGCACTAGAGATTCTAAGTAAGAGAATTCATTGGCCCGGAAAAAAGGTGTTAGGCATCCCCAAGTCCGGTGAAGGTCACGGTTGCATACTTGATCTAGTTGAATTTAAAGAATATTCAAATTGAGGTAAAAACACACAAAAGAAAAATAAACATAAAAAAGGTCCGCGGTCGTCCCTTCTTAATAAATAAAAGAAACGAAAATAAAATAAATCTAAGTACACTATACTACGCCTCCAATGATGATGTCACCATGGCCTCCCCTTACAATCACTTCAAGGCATTTCCCTAATAAAAATATTTACAGTTTACGGGGCATTCCTGTAATGACCTGATCGGTCGTTTTGAGAGTATTAGCCCCGATCTCCTATTTACTGCTTCCACCGTAATTTCTTATGCTTATGTGATTTGCCGGGAGGTTTTGTTTGCAGTTTTGAAGTGATTTGGGACGCTTTGTCCCTAAAACGGAAGCTTAAGTTCTAGGATTTTGACCGTAGTTTGAACTATGTGAAGACAAATCTGAAATGGAGTTTCGTCGGTTCCATTAACTCCTTTGGGTAATTTTGGACTTACGAGCGTGTACGGATTGTGAATTGGAGGTCTGTAGCTGAATTAGACTTGAAATGAAGAAAGTTGAATTTTTGAGAAGTTTGATCGGAAGTGAACTTTTTGATATCGGGGTCGGATTTCCGATTCTAGAAGTTCGAGTAGGTCTGTAATGTTGAATATGACTTGTATGCAATATTTGAGTTCAACCGGACGTGATTTGATATGTTTCGGCATCGGTTGTAGAAGTTTGAAGTTTCAAAGTTCATTAAGTTTGAATTGGAGTCTGATTCGTGTTTTTATTGTTGTTTGATGTGATTTGAGGGCTCGACTAAGTTTGGATGATATTTTAGGACTTGTTGGTATGTTTGGTTGAGGTCCCGGTGGCCTCAAGTGGATTTTGGATAGTTAACAGACTAGTTCTGGGCTTGAAGGAGTTGCTGAAAAATCTGGTGTCTAGTTGTTGGTCTCCTTATTCGCGTTCGCGTGGGGAGTTCCGCGTTCGCGAAGAGGAGCTGGTGGCATGAGAGGAATTTATGCTTCGCAATCGCGAAGTGTAGGCCGTGTTCGCGAAGGTATGTTAGGGGTGCACCGCGAACACGTGAAGGATATCGTGTTCGCATAGAGGAAGTAGGGCAGCTGGGATCCCAAGGCATTTGTTGTACGCATTCGGCGTAGGAAGCATCGCGTTCGCGAAGAAGAAGTCAGTGGAAGATCCGCGTTTGCGAGAGGTCACTCGCGTTCGCGGAGGAGGAATTTCTGGTAAGTAATTATTTGTTCAACGCGAACGCAAGAGTGAGGCCGCGTTCGCGAAGAAAATTTCACCTAGGCAGACTATAACATTTCAAAAATAAGGGTTTAGCTATTTTTATCAAAACTTGAGATAGAGAGCTCGAATATGGACGGAATTTTGAGAGATTTTCAGAGGCATCGATTGGGTAATGCTTCTTCACTTATTTTTGGTTATATTTCACTAATCTATCGTTAATTCCATCCTTTTGGATTTGGGTTGAGAAAATTGGAAAAAATGGGAAAAGTTCTTCAACCAAATTTTTGAGTTTTGATTGAGATTTTGACGTCAGATTTGAGTAATTTTGGTACGAGAGAACTCGTGAGTGAGTGACTGTTTGTATTTTTTACCCGATTCCGAGACGTGGGCCCGGGTCGACTTTTTGGGTGATTTTTGAAATTCCTATTAAAGTCTTGATTTCATTAATTAGATTAGTCTATTATAATTGTATTTATGGTATGTAATTATTTTTTGCTAGATTTGGGCCATTCGGAGTCGGATAATTGAGGATTCTTTTTTTTTTTTAGATTAGTTTATTATAATTGTTTATTTTTCCTTATTGATTGATTGAGCTTGGTTCGAGGTAAGTGGCTTGCCTAACCTTGTGTGGGGGAAATCCCCTTAGGATTTGGTACTGTTGTGATACTTCTGTGATATGTGAGCGCCGTGTGCGAAGTGACGAGTGCACACGGGCTAATTGTTGTAAAATATGGTTTTTCATTGAGTAGTAGCCCGTTACACCTTAATTGAGTTATACTAGCATGTGTAGTTATCCTGTTTAGCCTAATTTCGTATGTCTACGTGTCTTAAATGCTTATTTGAAATATGTGCAACATGTTTAGTTGAATTCCTGCCTTTACTTGATTTGTATCAACCTTAGTTGTAGAATTCTTGCTGTTAACTGCTTTTTTCACCGTTTTGAGCTGTGTGTTTACTTTTGAGACTACGAGGTGGTACCTCGGGAGATCCCACTGCATATTTACTTTTGGGACTACGAGGCGGTACCTCGAGAGATCTCCTTGCATATTACTTTTGGGACTACGAGATGGTATCTCAGTATCTCATTGTGCTGTGTTGTTATTTCTCTGTGAATTCTTTCTGTTAAATTCTGTCTTTCTTCATTGTATATATCATATGTCTTATTATTATATCTCAGTCGCGCCCGAACCTGACCTCGTCACTAGTCTATCAAGGTTAGGCTTGGCACTTATTGGGTACTGTACTCATGCTACTCTTCTGCACATATTTTGTGTGCGGATCCGTGTGCTTTTTATCATCCTTGTTATAAGTGAGCAGCGAGATTTTAGAGACTTCAAGGTATATCAGCCCGCGCTCGCAAACCTCGGAGTCCCCCTCTATTCCCTCCTATGTCGTTTACCTTCCCGTATTTTTCTTAGACTCTAGTGTATAGAGATACTAGTTTTCTTCTGTAGCTTGTGACTTATGATTACGAGGTTTTGGGAACTCTGTGTAAACTCTAGCGCTGAGATGTTTGTACATGCCGAGCGGCATTTTATCATTTTATAGTTATCTGTTGCAGTCTAGTTGTTAAATTATGTTTTCATTTCTGTTATTCCGCAATTTGTCAGGCTTACCTAGTCGTAGAGACTAGGTGACGTCATGACGTCTTACGGAGGAAGACTTGGATCGTGACAATTCCAACTAAAAGGAAAAACCTTTCACCTCAAATAAAATAAAGATGAAAGACCTAAAGTTTAACTACCCAAGTGTGGTCGGCCTAAAACATGCTACTATCAAAGAGAAATAAAATAAGAATAAAAAAATCTTTCTGAAGCTTATATTCTATCTCATTATTGATCAAGCCTCAGGTCCAATTTTAAACCAACATCTGTCGCGCCTCTTTTTTTCGCGAAATCAGATTTCGACACGTGACAACTCTTTTAAATAAGGTGTTAAAAGAGAGAGTTAGGGCACCTATATGCATATGACTCAGGTTTAACCAGTTTGCGTCACCAAAGATCGGGTAAGGGCTCAAATTACCTCGAAGAGAAGGTGTTAGACACTCTTCGAGGTCCACAACTGTGGGTCCCGACCGAACTCGAATTATATAAATTAGTCAGATAAACAGAGAGAAAACAAGAAGTTTGGGAAAATTCATTATTAAAAGACCTCGAGTAAGTACAATAAATTGATTTAAGGACAAGATGGGGCGGCTATGTTTTTTAGCCTAAAGGATCACCCCGTACAACATAAATAATACTTCGTAACTCCCTCGAGATGGGGTGTTACTCGTATTATTCAACGAGCACAAACTATCATATCATGCTTCCCAATTACTACCTTTAAGTTTTTACCTAAAGAGTACTAGTTGATTCTAAATCGTACCTTATGCATGCATTACCCGTCCCATACCAATGGCCCAGGAGGCATTTGGACCTGTATTTTGGGTGGTTCTAGACTTAACTTAGGCTGCTCAAAAATGATAAATCTAGGCGACATACAAAATAAGTTGGACTTCATGTAAAGGCAATCAAGGGATCAAATTAGCCTCCACGCTTAGACAACAAATGCACGCGAACAAATTCTCGCATTAGACATTAGACAGTTTCAGAATTGAGGCAAATTAAATCCATTAAGCCCTGTAGACATGGTTTTTATGACCTCGGATTCAAACATGCAGGCAGTTTCAGATGCGAGGTGCAACTTTAAGCTTATAGACATGATTTCTAAACAAATATATAGTTTAGGGGTATTTGGTATTGCATGCTGATTATGAAATTAGATTATAAGTGATTGAACCTATAGTCATGATCTCTAGGTGATTTAGGCAGTAGTTGGCAGGGATAACCATTGGAAATACTCAGAATTACTCAGTTTGATCCTATGAGCATGCTTTCTAATAGTGGCATGGCTAAGCAATGAAACAGTGTTTGAAAGTTCAGTATTAACACTTTAAAGTGAGTGGTAATACCCTATAGGCAGGATTTCTAACGATTATTGATTAAAACTGATTTTTTATACTTATCCCCTATAGGCATGACTTCTAGGTGAGTAGTATGATAACAATAGCAAATTAACCAATTAAAGTCCTATAGGCATGATTTCTGAATGAAGATCAGTAGAACATAAGCTCTTATGGTCATGGTATCTAATGAATATGATGCAGTTATGCAAATCGAGAGAATGGTCATTGACATTTTATTTCCTATAGGCATGGTATCTAACATGAAACAGTTTGAATGAATAGTTACTGTGTTTATAGTGTAGTAGGAAGATAATAACGTGAGAATAGAACATGAGAACATATGGGGTTATTTATGTCCTATAAGCATGATATCTAACAGAACACATAGAAGCACAACATGTTGAGCAAATTAAATAATCAGATCTTATAGGCAAGAATTCTACCCTTTTCATGCAAACATGGAATAAGCCTATTTTCCCAGTTTTACTAATATCCCAATTGTTATTATAGAATTATTACAGGCCCAGTAATGAAATAAATTATAAAGTGACAGAAATAACTATAGTGAGCCTAAGACAGGCCCGAAATATACCCAGCCCAACCAGGCCTTCAATTTCATATCCATACAGGTTTCACCACAACCTAGAAATCAAAGTTGATCAAACACAGAAAACAATCTCCATTTACACAAGATAGTCCAAACCCAATATCCATAGTTGATCAAAAGATCCAGAAAATAGTCGTTTACATAAGCCAATTGGCTTATTCAGTAGGTAGAAAGGAGGCAGAGTTGAGCGATTAGGATAAAGTGGCCAAAGAACCTTAGACCCTAGTGTGTCATAGTTCACAAGGGTCTAAAAATGGACCCCGGGTAGTGCTCACACTAGGGAGATTAAGGGAGAATTTTAGGGGGCCTTGGCTTTCAGCCAGCCAAGAATTAGAGACTCATAATAGGAAACAACCAATGAAAATAGTAATAAAGTAATAAGGTTTGAAAAATATTTGCAAACACTACAAAATGATCACATAATGAACATGGACTCAAGAAACAAGCTAATACATTGGGGCAGGGTGACATGTTAATAAGAAACAAGGACCCTGAAGCTTATAGGATTACTAAGTTAATAGGCAAGGAGCATCAGACTAGTAAGACAAATAGTTGTCACTAATGCAACAAGTTTAAAACCTACAAGATCAAATTATGCTAAACATATGGCTCAAACAGTATAACTTATACTATTGAGGCAAGCAGAATCATAATTTAGGCAAAACTAATCTGAGAGGTTCCACTTAATTGCTAGGGGTACAGAAATGGGTAGAGCAAGAACACAATAAGTGACAAATATAGTCATAGGAGCACACTACACACTTAGAGTAAAGGTTTTAACAGATTAGGGCATACTAATAACATAAGTTAATCACTAGAGAAGATCAGAATCAGGAAGAAAACAGGATTAGGCCAGACAATCAATGCAAATACTCAAATTATCAATAACATTAAGTCGAACATGCTTCAAATTGTCCAAATTTCCTAAGTTAGATACAAAGACATCTTTAGGGCTAACAGTTTAGGTGTGAGACAATGTTAAAGAAGTTCATGCTATAGGCAGAATTACACATGAAGCAAGTCAGGGAATTATACCAAATCATGTAATTTCAGAGAAACATAGACATGCTAATTAGAACATAATGGAATAAACATTGCGAAGGTTGAGAAACTAACCAGTTATTGCTCAATAAATAAGAAAAGAACAACAATAAGGACCTATAATCTCAGATATGTCAAGTTTCCAAGGGTTTCAAAAACCCAGGGCAGTGCTCACACCCAAGAAAGGTCGGAAAGTAGGAAATCCGGTGGCCTTGGCTTTCAGTCGGCTGAGAGCCAAAAACATAACAAGATAATAAATGAACACAGAGTAAAAGCCCTAATATTTTCAGTAAAAATTAGTGATTGAAGTTCTGTCTAGAAGGGAATAGGGGAGGGATTTATATAATAGTAAGAATCAAACGGTAACAGAGTGATTCAAGCAACAAACAAGGAAAATAAATATACAAATAAGTCCGAAAATCAATTTAAGAAATTTGTAAACCCTAGTTTTTTAGGAACAGTAAATATTGAAAGAATATAAGAAAAAATTGGACTCACAGTAGAATATAGGACGAATATAGATAAAATAACACTCAAAACCAGAGATTTGAACCAATTTTGGTTCGATTTTGAAGAGATATGTAAACCTTAGTTTTAGGAAAAGTAAGAATCAACAAAATATAAACAAATGTTCGGACTCACAGTAGCATAGGATGAATATAGACGGGATAACTCTAAAAAATCAGGGATTTGAACCGATTTTGGTTCCATTTTTGAAGTTATCTGCTTTCCATGTTTAGGCAACCACTATAGGAGAGTAGCCAGTACCAGAAGGGAATCGTATATGGAAAGAAACAACCATTGAATCCCATATTTGGTGGGATAAGGAGAAGATTTAGGGGCGGCGGCTGTAGGGTTTCTGAAGGAGGGAGAAGGGAGATGAGAGAATATTAGGGCGGCGGATGAATGAGAAATAAGGTTAGGGTTAGTCGTTAGGTTAATTAAAGGGAGGGAAATAATGAGTGGGGAAGGTCGTGTGAAGCGGGTATCGACCGAATTGGGATCAGAGGTTATTTGGTTTTCGCCTGGGGTTATTTGGGCTAGTGTATTGGGTGTTTTAGGCCATTATTTGGTCCGAAAATGGGTTTAAAAGTGGGCTAGTTTTTTAATACCCAATATTTATCCAAAATAATTTATAAAAGTGATTGATAAATAATAAAAATATTATTTGTGTACTAAAATGATTAAAAATAATAGCTTAACATTATAAAAATATAAAAAGTTATTTTTGGCATAAATAATGTAATTATACATGAATTGTCACGACCAAAACTTCCAACTCACGGGATCGTGATGGCGCCTAACACCACACTTGGTAGGCAAGCCAATGTTAGAACTTAACTAACCATTTTCTTTTAACAATTTGCTTAAACATGAATAAACAATTCAAAATGAATACTGAATCTAATATTTTTCAATAAATAACTTCATGAATAATAGCCGAATAAATAAATCGAACCACGAACTAAATATATACTATATAACTACCCAGAGTCTGGTGTGACAATTCACGAACTACTAAAGAGTACTACAAATAAACGGATTAAAAGAAATATGTCTCTGTTTTGAATGAAATACAACAGTATCTAAAGAAATAAGGGAAGACTCCAGGAATCTGCGGATGCCAGCAGATCTACCTCGTGTCTCCTTGTAAAAACTCAACTATGCTCAAAGAATCAGCTTTGATCGATACCTGGATCTGCATAAGAAGTGCAGAGTGTAGTATCAGTACAACCGACCCCATGTACTGAGTATGTGCCGCGCCTAACCTCGACAAAGTAGTGACGAGGCTAGGATAGGACGTCACATAAAACATGGACATGTATAAACATACTAGCAACAATAATAGCAATTGAAAAGTTAACATTATATCCAATAATGGGAAGGGATCATGTTATGGGGAATTTAACATAAGGAGTGAGAAAAATAACAAGACAGCAATAAACAGTAATCGACAATAATTTAAAGCAACAAGAATAGAAAAGGAACTCGTACGGCACCATCCTTCGTGCTTTTACTCTCATCCTCCCCATATCATAAATAAGCATACATGGCATCACCCTTCGTGTTTTTACTCTCACAATGTAATTCATTCAGGCGCGACATCACCCTTCGTGCTTTACTCTCACAATGTATTTCATTCAGGCACGGAATCACCCTTTGTGCTTTACACTCTTCCTCACAATAGAATATATTTGGATCATGCACGACATCACCCTTCGTACTTTACACTCCTCCTTACCAACCACATAATCATTAATAACATACAAAGAGGGATTTCGCAGAAAATCGACATTTCATCATAGTTTCTATTTTCATTTATCATTTCAATCTCAATTCAATATTCACAAAATTATCCATCATGGTGGAACCGAGTACCAAACTTCCAACATTTCAACAACAACGATAATCACAAGTAATAGGCTATACAACTACCAAAATAACAAGAATTTACTTTCAGTCGCATGTTATGACCTGACCACAACGTATAGGTACTTGTCACCTCACCTATACATTGAATTTAGCAACAAAACAGGTAACAAGTAGTCACACAATACCTATTCCCTCAAGCTAAGGTTAGACACAACACTTACCTCAAATTCATAGGCCACTCACTGCTCAAGCACTATTTTTCCTTTGGAATTGGGCTTCAACTCAGTCGTATCTAATCATAATTAGTTCAATATTATTAATTAATACTAAAGTAACTAACTTTACTAAAAATTTATGGTTTTCCTAAGTTTTCTAAAAAAAAGTTAAAAAATCGACCCCGGGCTCGCTTGGTCCAAACTCGGGGTTTGGACCAAATTCTGTTTACTCATTCACCCCCGAGCACGAGTATGTAATTAGTTTCGAAATCCGACCCTAATTCGAGGTCAAAATTCGATTTTTACAAAATTCTCTAATTCTACCCAAACCTCCAATTTCTTACCATGAAAATTCTTGATTTTGATTGAAAAATGATAAAAAACATTGGGTAATCGAAAGAGAAGAGTTTAGAATCGTTTACCAACACTTTGAGGATGAACTTGTAGGTAGAAAATTGCCTCTAGGTATTTTTAGTTCGAAAATATGAAGAAAATAGGTTCTGCCCGTGTTAAAATCGTTATTAAATCGCTGGACAGGCCTTCATCGCGTTCGTGATGGGCCTGTCGCGTTCGCGTAGATGCTGGCCCAATGGCCTTCACGTTCGCAGATTCGAGGACACGTTCGCGGAGCTTTACTCCAAATGGCCATCGCGATCGCGGCCCAATGGATGCGTTTGCATAGGAGAAGCGCGAGCCCCCTCCCCCAGGCCCATTACTCTCCGTGTTCGCGATAGCCTGGTCGCGTTCGCGAAGGGTAATCCCCCCAGTGCTTCACGTTCGCAGCCCAGGTTACGCGTTCGAGTAGCAAAAAACGACCCCCAACAAATTTACTCTACGCGATCGCATGTGAAGCTTCACGATCTCGATGAAGAATGAATCAGTGCACCAGAAACTGGTTTACAGCAGTTATTTCCAAGTTCAAAACACCCCGAAACCTACCCAAAACTCACCTGAGCCCTTGGGGCTCTAAACCAAACATTCACGCAAGTCTAAAAATATAATACGGATTTGCTCGTGCGATCAAATCATGAAAATAACATGAAAAACTACAAATTTAACCTCAAAACCCAAGATCTCCTCAAGAACACTCACATTTCTAACTTTTCAACCGGACGTCCAAATCACGTCAATTCAACTCCGATTCTCATCAAATTTCACAGATAAGACTACAACCTGTACCGGGATTCGGAACCAAAATACGGGCCCGATACCAATGAGTTCAAACAGTAATTCATTTCTTTATTTCCTTAAGAATCCAGCATAACAATTTTCTTCAAAAATTGATTTCTAAAGCTAGGGACCTCGGAATTCAATTTCGGGCATACGCCAAGTCCCATATTTTAATGTGGACCTCCCGGGATCGTCGGAACACAGATCTGGGTCGTTTACTCAAAATGTTGAACAAAGTCAACTAAAACCAAATTTTAATTCCAAAAATTATTATTTCTCGTATTTTCACATAAAAAGCTTTTCAGTTTCACGTCCGAATTGTGCATGCAAATCAAGGTAAATAAAATTAATATTTTTAAGGCTAATGATCCTGGAATGGAGTCTTAATTCACAAGATGACCATTTGGGTCATCACATGAATATAGGCTATTATTGCAAAAATGTGCAATTAGCCTAAAAAATGCAAGTGTAATTATGAAAAATGCAGTAAAATATTTAAAAACATATATGTTGTGTAAATACTAAGTTTGGATGGTTAAATCATCATAAAAATATTTTGAAGGATAATTATTGGATATTTATATAATGAAATGCAGAAAGAAATTAATTTAAAACTTTCAAAAATTATGGAAAATGCATATATAGGTTTTTAAACTAAATGATGATGCAAATATACTATTTTGAAAGTATATATATATACATTTTAAAAATATGAGGGAAAAATTGGGTATCAACAACAACCCCGTTGCCAGCTTGATTAGTTAGGATCCAAATTTTCTTTAGTTCATTATATTGAAACCTATAGCCCATAAATTGATAATCCCAGCATGTACTCAACTAAAGAAATACAATCAACAACTTAAATAATTATTATCATATCAATGTATCTAGCTAAATCAATGACAAATGATGGGCACGAATAAAAATGTACCTCAAAGGTGCGACACCCTTTCAATTACAGCAACGGTAGTACGAACAGGAGTCGGGATCAGAAAAACGAACCGCGATTGGAACCTTTGACTGAAATTGCTTCAGGTGATCTCGAACTAGACTTTGGAGCTGCTGTTTTGTGCGAAGAGGGAGCTGTTTTTTTGTGTTATTCGGCTGGGTTTGGAGTTGTTCACAGCTGTTTTTGCTGCACTTTTGGGTGGTTTAAGGGGTTGGTTTTCAGCTGGGTTACAGGGGTTTACAAGGCTGATTTTTGGATGAAGTTTGGAGTGTTTAATGGAGCCTTTGTAGTGTTTTGATGGCTGGTTTCTACGGTCAGAACCTGAGGGAGTAGAAGATGGTTTGGGGCGGCCAAGGGTTTTTTCGCTGCTAATCTCCTCGCCTCTATTCTATGTAGCTCTGTCTCTTCCCCTTTCTATATCACTCCCCAACTCTTGAGTGAATATATGTGAGTGTATATATTGATTTGCTTGGAGAGTACGTTCTGGAGAAATCAGAAACAAAACCGCGTGGAGCCCAAGATCAAAATGAAATCAGAGAAAATTCTTCTGTTACGTGTGCTTGTGTGCATGTGAATTTATTTGCTCCTCCTTTCTTTTAGTAAAAAAAATAAGAAAAACAAGAAATATAAAGAAAAATCTAACTAATACTCTGTATTCTAACGTACGGACTAAAGAAAATATTTTACATTTTCTTTTTTTTTTTGTAAGTATTAAAATAGCAACCAAACAGAGTTAAGAGAAACTCAGTATTCAAAATTTACGTGACTTCCTTTTTTTTCATATTTGATTTTTATCATAAGTATAATAAATCAAAAAAATAACTTGAGAAAATACCAAGTAACACAAATTAAAGAGAAAATATTTTTTATAGCTTTCATTTAAAGAGAAAATAAAGCAAAAATATCAAAGATAGGCAAAATAACAATATTAGAACTACACCGCGGGCCGATGATAATATAGAACACTCCAAGCCCCTTTCATAATTCACTACAAGAGCTTGATACTTAACCATACCACGGACTCGAATCTCTAGGCACCACACTTTAATTTTGAACCTACTAGGGCCATTGTTGAAAGTCACCCACTCTGACTTGTTTCCAAATATGATCACACTCCAAGGCTTTGCTAGCACATGGACACCCTCTCCAAGAAGCAACCGGCTGAATTCCTTTCCTTATACATCACATCCGCACGAAGCATAGACCCTGAGTCTTACCAAACCCTGAACATGAACCAATAAGGCCAAAGATCGCACACATTCCTCAAATCCTTTGCTCAATTTACCACTGATGATAATATAACAATATTAGAACTACACCGCGGGCCGATGATAATACAGAACACTCCAAGCCCCTTTCATAATTCACTACAAGAGCTTGATACTTAACCATACCACGGACTCGAATCTCTAGGCACCACACTTTAATTTTGAACCTACTAGGGCCATTGTTGAAAGTCACCCACTCTGACTTGTTTCCAAATATGATCACACTCCAAGGCTTTGCTAGCACATGGACACCCTCTCCAAGAAGCAACCGGCTGATTTCCTTTCCTTATACATCACATCCGCACGAAGCATAGACCCTGAGTCTTACCAAACCCTGAACATGAACCAATAAGGCCAAAGATCGCACACATTCCTCAAATCCTTTGCTCAATTTACCACTGATGATAATATAACAATATTAGAACTACACCGCGGGCCGATGATAATACAGAACACTCCAAGCCCCTTTCATAATTCACTACAAGAGCTTGATACTTAACCATACCACGGACTCGAATCTCTAGGCACCACACTTTAATTTTGAACCTACTAGGGCCATTGTTGAAAGTCACCCACTCTGACTTGTTTCCAAATATGATCACACTCCAAGGCTTTGCTAGCACATGGACACCCTCTCCAAGAAGCAACCGGCTGATTTCCTTTCCTTATACATCACATCCGCACGAAGCATAGACCCTGAGTCTTACCAAACCCTGAACATGAACCAATAAGGCCAAAGATCGCACACATTCCTCAAATCCTTTGCTCAATTTACCACTGATG
>ML352087.1:0-15700 GCA_005239505.1 Nicotiana paniculata
CATAAAAGGCCAAAAAATGTATCTTGATCATTTCGAAGCGTTGGTTATGGTTCCTTGGGTCATTTTTTATATCCCAGACAAATATCATGTGATCCGGTACCAGCTCCGTACCAAGGCGTCCGACATGGACCATGGCAGGCGATAATACAGCCACGACTAGCGGAATTCCAGTTTAATTGCCAAAAAATGGAAAAACATGTAAATCGATCATTTTGAAGCATTGGTTATGGTTCCTAAAGTCGTATTTGATGTCTAGACAAATATCATGCAATCCGGTATCAGCTCCATAACAAGGCGTCCGGCCTGGAACATGGCAAGCGATAATACATGTACGACTAGCGAAATTCTAGTTTAATTGCCATAAAATTCCAAAAAATATAACTTGATCATTTCGAAGATTTGGTTATGCTTCCTTGGGTCGTATTTGGTGTCCTGGAGAAATATCATGCGAACCGGTACCGGATCCGTACCAAGCTGTCCGACCTGGACCATGGCAGGCGATAATACCGGCACGACTAGCGGAAATCCAGTTTAATTGCCATAAAATGCCAAAAAATGTAACTTGATCATTACGAAGCGTTGGTTATGGTTCCTTGGGTCGTATTTGATGTCCCAGACAGATGTCATAAGATTCGGTACCGACTCGATACCAAGGCGTCCGTCCTGGACCATGGCAGGCGATAATAACGACACGACTGTCGGAAATCAAGTTTAATTGCCATAAAATGCCAAAATGTAACTTGATCATTTCGAAGAGTTGGTTATGGTTCCTTAGGTCGTGTTTGATGTCCCGGAAAAATATCATGCGATCCGGTACCAGCACCATACCAAGGCGTCCGGCCTGGACCATGGATGGCGATAATACAGGCACGACTAGCGGAATTCCAGTTTTATATCCATAAAATGCTAAAAAATGTAACTTAATCATTCGAAGCATTGGTTATGGTTCCTTGGGTCGTATGTGATGTCCAAAAAACAATATCATGCGATATGGTACTGGATCTGTACCAAAGCATCTGGCCTGGATTATGGCAGGCAATAATACAGGCATGACTTGCGGAATTCTAGTTTAATTGACATAAAATGACAAAAAATGTAACTTGATCATTTCGAGGAGTTGGTTATGGTTCCTTGGGTCGTATTTAATGTCCCGGACAAATATCATGTGATCCGGTAGTGGCAACGTACCAAGGAATCCGGGCTGGACTATGATAGGCGATAATATATGCACGACTTGGCGAAATACCACTGTAATTGCCATAAAATGCCAAACTATGTAACTTGATCATTTAGAAGAGTTGTTTATGGTTCCTTAGGTCGTGTTTGATGTCCCGGAAAAATATCATGCGATCCAGTACCAGCACCATACCAAGGCATCCGGCCTGGACCATGGATGGCGATAATACAGGCACGACTAGCGGAATTCCAGTTTAATATCCATAAAATGCTAAAAAATGTAACTTAATCATTTCGAAGCGTTGATTATGGTTCCTTGGTTCGTATTTGATGTCCATAAAAATATCATACGATCTGGTACCGGCTCTGTACCAAAGCATCTGGCCTGGATTATGGCAGGCGATAATATAGGCGTGACTTGCGGAATTCCAGTTTAATTGACATAAAGTGCCAAAAATGTAACTTGATCATTTTGAAGCGTTGGTTATGGTTCCTTGGTTGTATTTGATGTCCCGGACAAATATCATGCGATCTGGTACCGGCTCCGTACCAAGGCATATGGCCTGGACCATGGCAGGCGATAATACAGGCACCTCTGGCAGAATGCCAGTTTAATTNCATGCTATCCGATACCGGCTACGTACCAAGGCGTCTGGTAATATAGGGACGACTGGCGGAATTCAAGTTTAATTTCCAAAAATGTAACTTGATCATTTCGAAGCATTTTTTATGGTTACTTGGGTCGTATATGATGTCCCAGAAAAATATCATACGATCCAGTAACAGTTGCGTACTAAGGCGTCCGGCCTGGACCATGGCAGGTGATAATATAGGCACGACTAGCAAAATTCCATTTTAATTGCCATAAAATGCCAAAAAATGTAACTTGATCATTTCAAAGGTTTGGTTATGGTCTCGTGGGTAGTATTTGATGTCCCGGACAAATATCTTGCGATCCGGTACCGGCTCCGTACCAAGGCGTCCGGCCTGGACCATGGCAGGCGATAATACAGGCACTTCTGGCAGAATGCCAGTTTAATTGCCATAAAATGCCAAAAAATGTAACTTGATCATTTAGAAGCGTTAGTTATGGTTACTTGGGCCGTATTTGATGTCCCAGACAAATATCATGCTATCCGATACCGGCTCCGTACCAAGGCGTCCGGCCTGGACCATGGNATGGTTCCTTGGGTTGTATTTGATCTACCGAAAAAATATCATGCGATCCGGTACATTCTCCACACCAAGGCGTCCGTCCTGGACCATGGATGGCGATAATACAGGCACGACTTGCGGAATTCTAGTTTAATTGTCGTAAAATGCCAAAATATGTAACTTGATCATTTCGAAGAGTTGGTTATGGTTTCTTGGGATGTATTTGATGTCCCGGACAAATATAATGCTATCCGATACCGGCTCCATACCAAGGTGTCCGGCCTGGACCATGGCAGGCGATAATACAGGCACTACTTGCGGAATTCAAGTTTAATTGCCATAAAATGTCAAAAAATGTAACTTGATCATTTCGAAGCGTTGGCTATGGTTCCTTGGGTCGTATTTGATGTCCCGGACAAATATCATGCCATCTGGTACCGGCTTCGTACCAAGGCGTCCTGCCTGGACCATGGCAGGCGATAATACATGCACGACTAGCGGAATTCCAGTATAATTGCCATAAAATGCCAAAAATATAACTTGATCATTTGGAAGTGTTGGTTATGGTTCCTTGGGTCGTATTTAATGTCCTGAACAAATATCATGCGATCCAGTACCGGCTTTGTACCAAGGCGTCTGGCCTAGACTATGGCAGGCGATAATACATGCACGACTTGCGGAATTCCGGTTTAATTGTAATAAAATTCCAAAAAATGTAACTTGATCATTTCGAAGCGTTTGTTATGCTTCCTTGGGTCGTATTTGATGTCCCGGAAAATTATCATGTGATCCGATACCGGATCCGTATTAAGGCCTCCGGCCTGGACCATGCCAGGCGATAATACGAGCACGACTGGCGGAATTCCAGTTTAATTGCCATAAAATGCCAAAAATGTAACTTGATCATTTCGAAGCGTTGGTTATGGTTCCTTGGGTCGTATTTGATGTCCCGAACAAATATCATGTGATCTGGTACCGGCTTTGTACCAAGGCGTCCGGCCTGGACTATGGCAGGCGATAATACATGCACGACTTGCGAAATTCCAGTTTAATTGACATAAAATGCCAAAAAATGTAACTTGATCATTTCGAAGCGTTGCTTATAGTTCCTTGGGTCGTATTTAATGTCCCGGTCAATTATCATGCGATCCGGTGCTGGCTCCGTACCAAGGCCTCCGGCCTGGACCACGGCAGGCGATAATACGGGCACGACTGGCGAAATTCCAGTTTAATTGCCACCAAATGCCAAAAATATAACTTGATCATTTCGAAGCGTTAATTATGGTTCCTTGGGTCGTATTTGATGTCTCGAAAAAATATCATGCGATCCAGTACCGGCACCGTACCAAGGCCTCTGGCCTGGATCATGGTAAGCGATAATGCAGGCATGACTGGCGGAATTCCAATTTAATTGCCATAAATTTCCAAAAAATGTAACTTGATCATTTAGAAGTGTTGTTTATGGTTCCTTGGGTCGTATTTAATCTCCAGGAAAAATATCATGCGATCCGGTACCGGCTCCGTACCAAGGCATCCGACCTGGACCATGGTAGGCGCTAATACAGGCACGACTAGCACAATTCAAGTTTAATTGCGATAAAGTGCCAAAAAATGTAACTTGATCATTTCGAAGCGTTAGTTATGGTTCCTTGGGTCTTATTTTATGTCCCGAACAAATATCATGTGATCCGGTACTGGCTCCGTACCAAGGCGTCCGGCCTGGACCATGGCAGACGATAATACAGGCACGACTTGCAGAATTCCAGTTTAATTGCCATAAAATGCCAAAACGTTTAACTTGATCATTTCGAGAGTTGGTTATGGTTCCTTGGGTTGTAATTGATGTCTCGAAAAAATATCATTCAATCAGGTACCTGCTCCACACCAAGCCATCTGGCCTAGACCATGGATGGCGATAATGCAGGCATGACTTGCGGAATTCTAGTTTAATTGCCATAAAATGTCAAAAAGTGTAACTAGATGATTTCGAAGCATTGGTTATGGTTCCTTGGGACGTATTTGATGTCCCAGACAAATATAATGTTATCCGATATCGGATCCATTCCAACGCGTCCGACCTGGACCATGGCAGGCGATAATACAGGCACGACTTGCGGAATTCCAGTTTAATTGCCATAAAATGCCAAAAAATGTAACTTGATCATTTCGAAGCGTTTGTTATGGATCCTTGGGTCGTATTTAATATCCCAGAAAAATATCACGCGATCCGGTACCGGCTCCGTACCGAGGCCTCCGGCTTGGACCATGGCAGGCGATAATACGGGCACGACTGGCGGAATTCCAGTTTAATTGCCATAAAATGCCAAAAAACTTAACTTCATCATTTCGAAGCATTGGTTATGGTTCCTTGGGTCGTATTAAATTTCCCAGACAAATATCATGTGATCCGGTATCGGCTCCGTACCAAGGCGTCCGGCCCGGACCATGACAGGCGATAATACAGGCACAACTGGCGGAATTCCAGTTTAATTGCCAAAAAATTTAACTTGATCATTTCGAAGTGTTGCTTATGGTTCCTTGGGTCATATTTAATGTCCCGAACAAATATCATGCGACTCGGTACTGTCTCCATACCAAGGCGTCCGGCCTGGACCATGGCAGGCGATAATACATGCACGACTGGCGGAATTCCAGTTTAATTGCCATAAAATGCCAAAAAATGTAACTTGATAATTTTGAAACGTTGCTTATGGTTCCTTGGGTCGTATTTAATGTCCCGGCCAAATATCATGCGATCCGTTACCGGCTCCGTACCAAGGCCTCCGGCCTGGACCATGGCAGGCGATAATACGGGCATGACTGGCGAAATTCCAGTTTAATTGCCAAAAAATGCCAAAAATGTAACTTGATCATTTCGAAGTGTTGGTTATGGTTCCTTGGGTCGTATTTGATGTCTAGAAAAAATATCATGCGATCCGGTACCGGCTCCGTACCAAGGCCTCTGGCCTGGACAATGGTAGGCGCTAATACAGGCACGACTAGCACAATTCAAGTTTAATTGCCATAAAGTGCCAAAAAATGTAACTTGATCATTTCGAAGCATTAGTTATGGTTCCTTGGGTCTTATTTTATGTCCCGGACAAATATCATGTGATCCGGTACTGGCTCCGTACCAAAGCGTCCGGCCTGGACCATGGCAGACGATAATACAGGCATGACTTGCAGAATTCCAGTTTAATTGCCATAAAATGCCAAAAAGTGTAACTTGATCCTTTTGAAGAGTTGGTTATGGTTTCTTGGGTTGTATTTGATGTCTCGGAAAAATATCACGCGATCCGGTACCGGATCCATACCAAGGTGTCTAGCCTGGACCATGGATGGCGATAATACAGGCACGACTAGCTGAATTCCAGTTTAATTGCAATAAAATGCCAAAAAATGTAATTTGATCATTTCGAAGTTTTGGTTATGGTTCCTCGGTTTATATTTGATGTCCCGGATAAATATCATGCGATTTGGTACCGCCTACGTACCACGGCATCCGGCTAGGACCATGGCAGGCGATAATGCAGGCACGACTTGGCGGAATTCTAGTTTAATTCCCATATAATGCCAAAAAATGTAACTTGATCCTTTCGAAGTGTTGGTTATGGTTTCTTGGGTATTTGATATCCCGAAAAAATATCATGCGATCCTGTACCGACTCCGTATCAAGGCGTCTGGCCTGGACCATGGCAGGCGATAATACATCCACGACTGACAGAATTCCAGTTTAATTCCCATAATGCCAAAAAATGTAACTAGATCATTTTGAAACGTTGGTTATGGTTCCTTGGGTCATATTTAATGTCCCGGACAAATATCATGCGACCCGGTACCGGCTCCGTACCAAGGTGTCCGGCCTGGACCATGGCAGGCAATAATACAGGCACGACTAGGGGAATTCCAGTTTAATTGCCATAAAATTCCAAAAAATGTAACTTGATCATTTAGAAGTGTTGGTTATGGTTCCTTGGGTCCTATTTGATATCCCGGACAAATATCATGCGTTCCGGTACTGGCTCCATACCAAGGTGTCCGACCTGGACCATGGCAGGCGATAATACATGCACGACTGACGGAATTCCAGTTTAATTGTCATAAAATGCAAAAAAATGTAACTTGATAATTTCGAACCGTTGGTTATGGTTCCTTGGGTCATATTTGATATCCCAGACAACTATCATGTGATCTTGTACCGGCTCCATACCAAGGCGTCCGGCCTGGACCATAGCAGGAAATAATACAGGCACGACTGGCGGAATTCCAGTCGAATTGCCATAGAATGCCAAAAAATGTAACTTGATAATTTCGAAGTGTTGGTTATGGTTCCTTGGGTCGTATTTTATGTCCCGGAGAAATATTATGCGATCACGTACCGGCTCTGTACCAAGGCGTCCGGCCTGGACCATGGCAGGAGATTATACAGGCACGACTGGCGAAATTCCAGTTTAATTGCCATAAAATGCCAAAAAACGTAACTTGATAATTTCGAAGCGTTGGTTATGGTTCCTTGGGTAATATTTTATGTCCCGGAAAAATATCATGGGATTCGGTACCGGCTACGTACCAAGGTGTCCGACCTGGATCATGGTAACTTGCCATAAAATGCCAAAAAAATGTAACTTGATCATTTCGGTGCCTTGGTTAATGTTCCTTGGGTCATATTTAATTTCCCGGACAAATATAATGCGATCCGGTACCGGCTCTGTACCAAAGCATCCGGCCTGGAGCATGGCAGGCGATAATACATGCACGACTGGCGGAATTCCAGTTTAATTGCCATAAAATGCCAAAAATGTAATTTGATCATTTTGAAGCGTTGGTTATGGTTCCTTGGGTCGTATTTGATTTCCTGGAGAAATATCATGCGATTCGGTACCGGCACTATACCAAGGCGTCCGGCCTATAGCATGGCAGGCGATAATACATGCACGACTAACGGAATTCCAGTTTAATTGTCATAAAATGCCAAATAATGTAACTTGGTAATTTTGAAGCGTTGGTTATGGTTCCTTGGGTCATATTTGATTTCTCGGAAAAATATCATGTGATCCGGTACCGGCTTCGTACCAAGGCGTTCGGCCTGGACCACAGCAGGCAATAATGCAGGCACAACTGGCGGAATTCTAGTCTAATTTCCATAGAATGCAAACAAATGTAACTTGATCATTTCGAAGTGTTGTTTACGGTTCCTTGGGTTGTATTTGATGTCCCGAAAAAATATCACGCGATCCGGTACCGGATCCATACCAAGGCGTCTAGCCAAGGCCATGGATGGCCATAATACAGGCACGACTAGCTGAATTCCAGTTTAATTGCCATAAAATGCCAAAAAATGTAATTTGATCATTTCGAAGAGTTGGTTATGGTTCCTTGGGTTGTATTTTATTTCCCAGAAAAATATCATGTGATTCGATACAGGCTCCATACCAAGGCGTCCGGCCTGGGCCATGGATGGCGATAATACATGCACGATTGGCGGAATTACAGTTTAATTGCCATAAAATTCCAAAAAATGTAACTTGATCATTTCGAAGCGTTGGTTATGTTTACTTTGGTCATATTTAATGTCTCAGAAAAATATCATGCGACCCGGTACCGGCTTTGTACCAAGGTGTCCGGCATGGACCATGGCAGGTGTTAATACAGGCACGACTGGCGGAATTCCAGTTTAATTGCCATAAAATGCCAAAAAATGTAACTTGATCATTTTGAAGCGTTTGTTATGGTTCATTCGGTTTAATTTGATATCCCGGACAAATATCATGCAATTCGGTACCGGCTCCATACCATGGCGTCCGGCCTGGACAATGGCAGGCGATAATACATGCACGACTCACGGAATTCCAGTTTAATTGCCATAAAATGCCAAAAATGTAATTTGATCATTTCGAAGAGTTGGTTATGGTTCCTTGGGTCCTATTTGATGCCCTGGAGAAATATCATGCGATCCGGTACCGGTTCCGTACCAAGGCGTCCGGCCTGGACCATGGGAGGCGATAATACAGGCACGACTTGGCAGAATTCCAGTTTAATTACAATATATGCCAAAAAATGTAACTTGATCATTTCGAAGTTTTGGTTATGGTTCCTTGGGTCATATTTGATGTCTCGGACAAATATCATGCGATTCGGTACCGGCTACGTACCACGGCGTCCGGATTGGACCATGATAGGCGATAATACAAGCACTACTTGGCGGAATTCCAGTTTAATTGCCAGAAAATGCCAAAAAAGGTAACTTAATCATTTCGAAAAGTTGGTTATGCTTCATTGGTTATATTTGATTTCCCGAAAAAATATCATGTGATCCGGTACCGGCTCCATACCAAAGCGTCCGACCTGGACCATGGATGGCGATAATACTTGCACGACTGGCGGAATTACAGTTTAATTGCCATAAAATTCCAAAAAATGTAACTTGATCATTTCGAAGCGTTGGTTATGGTTCCTTGGGTCATATTTAATGTCCCAGACAAATATCATGTGACCCGGTACCGGCTTCGTACCAAGGTGTCCGGCATGGACCATGGCAGGCGATAATACAGGCACGAATGGCGGAATTCCAGTTTAATTGCCATAAAATGCCAAAAAACGTAACTCGATTATTTCGAAGCGTTGGTTATGGTTCCTTGGGTTATATTTGATATCCCGGACAAATATCATGCAATTATTTACCGACTCCATACTAAGGCGTCCGGTCTGGACAATGGCAAGCGATAATACATGCACGATTGACGAAATTCCATTTTAATTGCCATAAATTGCCAAAAAGGTGAACTTGATCATTTCAAAGTGTTGGTTATGGTTCCTTGGGTCGTATTTGATGTCCCGGACAAATATCATGAGATCTGTTACCGGCTCCATACCAAGGCGTCCGGCCTGGACCATGGCAGGCGATAATACATGCACGACTAGCGGAATTCCAATATTAATTGCCATAAAATGCCAAAAAGTGTAATTTGATCATTTCGAAGTGGTTGGTTATAGTTCCGTGGGTCGTATTTGATGTGCTGCAGAAATATCATGCGATCCGGTACCGGCTCTGTACCAAGGCGTCCGGCCTGACCATGGCAGGCGATAATAGAGGCACGACTGGCGGAATTCCAGTTTAATTGCCATAAAATGCCAAAAAATGTAACTTGATCATTTCGAAGCATTTGTTATGATTCCTTGGGTCGTATTTGATGTCCAGGACAAATATAATGCGATCCGGTACCGGTTCCGTAACAAAGCGTCCAGCCTGGACCATGGCAGGCGCTAATACAGGCACGACTGGCGAAATTCCAGTTTAATTTCCATAAAATGCCAAAAAGTATAACTTGATCATTTCGAAGAGTTGATTATGATTCCATGGTTCATATTTAATGTCCCAGACAAATATCATGCGACTCGGTACCGGCTCCTTACCAAGGCGTCAGGCCTGGACCATGGCAGGCGATAATACAAGCACGAGTGTCCGAATTCGTGTTTAATTGCCATAAAATTTCAAAAAATGTAACTTGATCATTTCAAAGCATTAGATATGGTTTCTTGGGTCATATTTTATATCCCGGACAAATATCAAATGATCCAGTACCGACTCCGTACCAAGGTGTCCGGCCTGGACCATGGCAGGCGATAATACATGCACGACTGACGGAATTCTAGTTTAATTTCCATAAAATGCCAAAAAATGTAACTTGATCATTTCAAAGAGTTGGTTACGGTTCCTTGGGTCGTATTTGATGTCCTGGGAAATATCATGTTATCCGGTAATAGCTTTGTACGGCGTCCGGCCTGGACCATGGCAGGCGATAGCATAGGGACGGCTGGCGGAACTCCAGTTTAATTGCCATAAAATGCCAAAAAATATAACTTGATCATTTCGAAGCAATTGTTATGGTTCCTTGTTTCCTATTTGATGTCTCGGAAAAATATCATGAGATTCGGTACCGGCTCCATAACAAGGAGTCCGAACTGGACCACGGCAGGCGATAATAGAGGCATGACTTGCGCAATTCCAATTTAATTGCCATAAAATACCAAAAAATGTAACTTGATCATTTCAAAGTTTTTGTTATGGTTCCTTGGGTCATATTTGATGTACCGAACTAATATCATGTGATTCGGTACCGACTACGTACCACGGCATCTGGCCTGGACCATGGCAGGCAATAATACAAGCACGACTTGCGGAATTCCAGTTTAATTGCCATTAAATGCCAAAAAATGTAACTTGATCATTTCAAAGTGTTTGTTATGGTTCCTTGGTTTGTATTTGATGTCATAGAAAAATATCAAGCGATGAGGTAATGGCTCCGTACCAAGGCGTCCGGCCTGGACCATGGCAGGCGATAATACAGGCACGACTGGCGCAATGCCAGTTTAATTGCCATAAAATGCCAAAAAATGTAACTAGATCATTTCGAAGAGTTGGTTATGGTTCCTTGGGTTGTATTTGATGTCCCAGTAAAATATCATGTGATCCAGTACCTGCTCCATACCAAGGCGTCCGGCCTGGACCATGGATGCAATAATAGAGGCACGACTGGCGGAATTCCAGTTTAATTGCCATAAAATGCCAAAAAATATAAATTGATCATTTCGAAGCATTGGTGATGGTTCATTCGGTTGTATTTGATGTCCCGAAGAAATATCATGTGATCCGGTACCGGCTCCATACCAAGGCGTCCGACCTTGACTATTGCATTGGTGATGGTTCCTTCGGTTGTATTTGATGTCCCGAAGAAATATCATGTGATCCGGTACCGGCTCCATACCAAGGCGTCCGACCTTGACTATTGCATGCAATAATTGCATAAAATTCAAAAAAATCTAACTTGATCATTTCAAAGCATTGGTTATGAATCCTTGGATTTTATTTGATGTCCCGGACAAATATCATGCGATTCGGTACCGGCTACGTACCAAAGCGTCCGGCCTGGACAATGGAAGGCGATAATCCAGGCACGACTTGGCGGAATTCTAGTTTAATTTCCATAAAATTCCAAAAAATGTAACTTTATCCTTTCGAAGAATTGGTTATGGTTTCTTGGGTTGTATTTTATGTCCCGGACAAATATCACGCGATCTAGTACCGGATTCATACCAAGGCGTCCGGCCTGGACCATGGATGGCGATAATACAGGCACGACTGGCTGAATTCCAGTTTAATTGCCATAAAATGCCAACAAATGTAATTTGATCATTTCGAAGTTTTGGTTATAGTTCCTTGTGTCATATTTGATGTCCCGGACAAATATCATGCGATTTGGTACCAGCTACGTACCACGGCGTCTGGCCTGGACCATGGCAGGCGATAATACAGGCACGACTTGGCGGAATTCAGGTTTAATTGCAATAAATGCCAAATAATGTAACTTGATCATTTCGAAGTTTTGGTTATGGTTCCTTGGGGCATATTTAATGTCCCAGACAAATATCATGCGACTCGATAACGGCTTCGTACCAAGGTGTACGGCATGGACCATGGCAGGCGATAACACACGTACGATTGGCGGAATTCCAGTTTAATTGTCATAAAATGCCAAAAAATGTAACTAGATAATTTCGAATCGTTGGTTATGGTTCCTTGAGTCATATTTGATATCCCGGAAAAATATCATGCGATCCGATATGGCAGGCGATAATACATGCACGACTGACAGAATTCCAGTTTAATTGCCATAAAATGCCAAAAAAATTAACTTGATCATTTCGAAGCGTTTTTATGGTTCCTTGGGTCGTATTAGATGTCCCAGATAAATATCATGAGATCCGGTACCGGCTCCGTACCAAGGCGTCCGGCCTGGACAATGGCAGGCGATAAAACATGCACGATTGGCGGAATTCCAGTTTAATTGCCATAAAGTGCCAAAAAATGTAGTTTGATCATTTCAAAGCGGTTGGTTATGGTTCCGTGGGTCTTATTTGATGTCCTGGATAAATATCATGCGATCCGGTACCGACTTTGTACCAAGGCGTTCGGCCTGGACCATGGCATGCGATAATAGAGGCACGACAGGCGGAATTCCAGTTTAATTTCCATAAAATGCCAAAAAATGTAATTGATCATTTCAAAGCATTGTTTATGGTTCCTTGGGTCGTATTTGATGTCCAGGAAAAATATCATGTGATCCGGTACCGGCTCTGTAACAAGGCGTCTGGCCTGGACCATGGCAGGCGCTAATACATGCACGACTTGCGGAATTCTAGTTTAATTGCCATAAAATGCCAAAAAATGTAACTTGATCATTTCGAAGCGTTGTTTATGGTTCCTTGGATCATATGTAATGTCCCAGACAAATATCATGAGACCCGGTACCGGCTCCTTGCCAAGGCGTCCGGCCTGGACCATGGCAGGCGATAATAAAGGCATCAGTGTCGGAATTCCTGTTTAATTGCTATAAAATGCCAAAAAATATAACTTGATCATTTCAAGACGTTATTTATGGTTCCTTGGGTCATATTTGATATCCCGGACAAATATCATGTGATCCGGTACAGGCTCCATACCAAAGCGTACGGCCCGGACCATGGCAGGCGATAATACATGCACGACTGACGGAATTCCAGTTTAATTGCCATAAAATGCCAAAAAATGTAACTTGATCATTTCGAAGTGTTGGTTATGGTTCCTTGGGTCGTATGTGATGTCCCGGAAAAATATTATGAGATGCGGTACCGGCTCCGTAGCAAGGCGTCCGGGCTGGACCATGGTAGGCGATAATACATGCACGACTGGCAGAATTCCAGTTTAATTGCCATAAAATGCCAAAAAATATAATTTGACCATTTCGAAGCATTTTGTATGGTTGTGTGGGTCATATTTGATGTCCCAAAAAATATCATGCCATCCGGTAACGGCTGTGTACCAAGGCGTCCGGCCTGGACCATGGCAAGCGATAATACAGGCATAACTCGCGAAATTCCAGTTTAATTGGCATAAAATGCCAAAAAAATGTAACTTAATCATTTTGAGGCGTTGGTTATGGTTCCTTCGGTTGTATTTGATGTCCCAGAAAAATATCATGCGATCCGGTATCGGCTCCATACCAAGGCGTCCGGCCTGGACCATGGATGGCGATAATACATGCACGACTGATGGAATTCCAGTTTAATTACCATAAAATGCCAAAAAATTTAACTTGATCCTTTCGAAGCGTTGGTTATGGTTCCTTCGGTTGTATTTGATGTCCCAGAAAAATATCATGCGATCCGGTATCGGCTCCATACCAAGGCGTCCGGCCTGGACCATGGATGGCGATAATACATGCACGACTAGCAGAATTCTAGTTTAATAGCAATAAAATGCCAAAAGTTGTAACTTGATCATTTAGATGCATTGGTTATGGTTCCTCGGGTCTTATTTGATGTCCCGGAAAAATATCATGCGATCCGGTATCGGCTCCATACCAAGGCGTCCGGCCTGGACCATGGATGGCGATAATACATGCACGACTAGCAGAATTCTAGTTTAATAGCAATAAAATGCCAAAAGTTGTAACTTGATCATTTAGATGCATTGGTTATGGTTCCTTGGGTCTTATTCGATGTCCCGGACGAAGATCATGAGATTTGGTACTGGCTCCTTACCAAGGAGTCCGACCTGGACCATGGTAGGCGATAATACAGGCATGACTGGCGGAATTCAAGTTTAATTGCCAAAATATGTAACTTGATCATTTCGAAGCGTTCATTATGGTTCCTTGGGTCATATTTGATGTCCAGGACAAATTCATGCGATCAGGTACTGGTTCCATAACAAGGCGTCCGACTTGGACCATGGCAGGCGATAGTAGAGGCACGACTGGCGGAATTCCAGTTTAATTGCCATAAAATTCAAAAAAATGTAACTTGATCATTTCAAAGCGTTGGTTATGGTTCCTTGTGTGGTATTTGATGTCCCGGAGAAATATCATCCTATCCGGTACTGGCTCTATATCAAGGCGTCCAGTCTAGACCATGGAAGGCGATAATACAGACACGAGTGGCGGAATTCCAGTTTAATTGCCATAAAATTCAAAAAAATGTAACTTGATCATTTCGAAGCGTTGTTTATGGTTCCTTGTGTCATATTTGATGTCCCGGAGAAATATCATTCCACAATCCACGCTGGTCCATGCTGTGAGTCGATCGGCGGACCGGCTCAACACCATTCCATATCCGACCGGAGCGCATCGCCCGCCCTATCCACTTCCCTCCCGACAATTTCAAGAACTCTTTGACTCTATTTTCAAATACCTTTTCATCTTTCCCTCGCGGTACTTGTTCGCTATCGGTCTCTCGCCCGTATTTAGCCTTGGACGGAATTTCCAGTTTAATTGCCATAAAAAGACAAAAAATGTAACTTGACCATTTTGAAGAGTTGGTTATGGTTCGTTGGGTTCTATTTGATGTCCCAGAAAAATCTCATGCGACTCGGTATCGGCTCCATACCAAGGCGTCCGGCCTGGACCATGGATGGCGATAATACAGGCACGACTAGCTGAATTCTAGTTTAATATCCATAAAATGCCAAAAGATGTAACTTGATTATTTTGAAGCATTGGTTATGGTTCCTTGGGTCGTATTTGATGTCCCGGACAAATATCATGCTATCTGGCACTAGCTCTGTACCAAGGCATCCAGTCTGGACTATGGCCGGCGATAATACAGGCACGAGTGGCGGAATTCAAGTATAATTACAATAAAATGCAAAAAAATGTAACTTGATCATTTAGAAGCGTTGGTTATGGTTCCTTGTGTCGTATTTTATGTCCCGGAGAAGTATCATTCTATGCAGTACCAGCTCCGTACCAAGGCGTCCGGCATGAACTATGGCAGGCGATAATACATGCACGGCTGGCGAAATTCCAGTTTAATTGCCATAAAATTCCAAAATATGTAACATGATCAATTCGAAGAATTGGTTATGGTTCCTTGGGCCGTATTTTATGTCCCAGACGAATATTATGCTTCAGTACCGGCAATGTACCAAGGCGTCCGTCCTGGACTATGGAAGACGGCAATACATGAACGACTTGGCGGAATTCCAGTTTAATTGCCATAAAATTCCAAAAAATGTAACTTGATCGTTTCGAAGAGTTGGTTATGGTTTCTTTGTTTGTATTTGATGTCCCTGACAAATATCATGCGATACAGTATCGGCTCCATACCAAGGCATCCGGCCTGGACCATGGTAGGCGATAATAGAGGCACGACTGGCAAAATTCCAATTTAATTGCCATAAAATGCCAAAAAATATAACTTGATCATTTCCAGGAGTTGGTTATGGTTCCTTCGGTCGTATTTGATGTCCCGGAGAAATATCATGCAATCTGGTACTGGCTCCGTACCAAGGTGTCCGGCCTGGACCATGGCAGGCGATAATATAGGCACGACT
>MDKI01224486.1:0-12130 GCA_005239505.1 Nicotiana paniculata
ATAATGCATTGTTTATAATAAGTTTTGTTCCCTTAGACAAAAATACAATTGCTCTTCCGGAGCTTTCAATCAAATTTATATTACCAGAAATTGTAGAAACATTTGCTTTTTTCTTATGCAAATAAGAAAAGTATTTCTGATCTTTGAATATGGCATGAGTTGTTCCATTATCAATTACACAAATATCTTCATGATTGGTATTTGATCCAAACATAATTTGAGGATTATCCATATTCTTCAAAACGGCATAAACAAAATATATTATAATAAACGTTATTATCAAAACATAACTTCTATTACATAGCCATACTATCTACTACAAATAATAAATATTAAAATATTTATATTTCTACTGATTCATCAGCGATTACATGACTTGTTTTACCTTCTGGGAGTGCAAAGTAATCAGCTACATCCAAATGCATGAAGTCTAAATTATCTTCAAAAATAAAATTTGCTTCAGCATTTTTTTCTGTCTTCTTCAGGGAGGCTTGATAAAGCTCAACCAGGTGCTTTGGCGTACGACAGGTACGTGACCAGTGCCCTTTCCCCCCACATCTATAGCATGCATTTTCTGCATTTGTTGCTTGCACCGCTTCATGCTTTTGTTCCTTCCTTTTCCACTGCTGGTGGTTAGGAGGGTTCTTTGGTGCATTATTATTACCATGATTATATTTTCTTCCCCGACCACGGCCATGACCACGACTGGGGCCACGACCTCTTCCATACTTAGCTTGGTGGAAGTTCGTCTCATTCACTTCAGGGAATGGACAAGAACCAGTTGGTCGGCTTTCATGGGTTTTCATTAATAGCGCATTATGTTGCTCGGTTACAAGAAGATGAGAGATAAGTTCAGAATACTTTTTGAATCTCATCTTACGATATTGCTGCTTCAGGAGCATATTCGAGGCATGAAAAGTGGTGAAGGTTTTCTCCAACATATCATGATCAGTAATATTATCACCACCTAATTTCAATTGGGAAATAATCCTGAACATAGCAGAATTATACTCACTGATAGATTTAAAATCTTGTAGCCTTAAATGAGTCCAGTCATAACGTGCCTGTGGAAGAACAACCATCTTCAGGTGGTCATATCTATCTTTCAAAGTATTCCACAGTATGACTGGATCTTTAACAGTGAGATATTCCGTTTTCAAGCCTTCATGAAGGTGATGGCGTAGGAATATCATGGTTTTGGCACGGTCTTTGTTTGATGCTTGATTTTTGTCCTTGATGGTGTCTACCAGACCCATCGCATCAAGATGAATTTCAGCATCAAGCACCCAAGACATGTAGCTTTTGCCCGATATATCCAGGGCTACAAATTCAAGTTTAGAAAGATTTGACATTATTTAGAAAAAGAAAGTTCGTACCTTTGATACTTTCAAAGTATTTGCTCGAGATGGCAGAGTCTCGTGCTGATAACGTGTTATAAAATAACGACTGTAAAGTAAATAAACTAAAGACAAGTGTAGAGAGAAACTGATATATTATTGAACTTTCAAACTAATTTACATAATGAACTGAAATCTCCTCTATTTATAGAAGAAGGAAGTTGCTGTGTAAGCTGCTACTGCAAGTTGCTGTGTAAGTTGCTTGTAAGCTGCTACTATAAGCTGCTGTGTAAACTGCTTGTATGCTGCTACTGCAAGCTGTTGTGTAAGCTGCTTGTAAGTTGCTACTGTACCAGATGTAGATAATCGTCTTCCGGGGGGTAATGTTTATCCATAACGGAGTACCAAAATGATAAGCTTCTTCAGGAGGCGTATTTCCAATATAGTACTAAATAGATAAACATATTTACGGCAGTGTCCCATATGGATAAGCTTCTTCAGGAAGCTTATTTATAACGGAGTACTAAATGAACATCTATTATATAATATATATTTTTAACATGAGTAATGTTTTTCAACTTTGTTCCTGTAGGACAATCTAATGATCAAGATGCCACATTTTGAATTGTATGCAATAATAAATTTGTGACTTAAAATTTGAGTAACAAGTTTCTCAAAATTTTTATAGACATAACTCTTGTCACAATTTTTTTTTGCCCAATTTTTTCATTTGAAAGATAAAATTTGTGAGGAATACATTGATTATAAATTTGTGGCAAACATGAAAATCTGTCACAATTTCATGACAAATTTGTGACGAACATGTGGATCCATTAAAAATTAGGGTGTGTTTGGTACGAAGTAAAATATTTTTCAAAAAAATATTTTTCAATTTTTTTATGTTTGGTTGGTTTAAATGTTTTGAAATTTTTTTTTCTTATAATATTATTTTTCTTTAATTGGAGGAAAATGATTTCCTTATCAAGAGAAGGGAAAATATTTTCCAAAACTTCTTCTCAACCTTCCCCACCCTCACAAACCTACCCCACACCCCCACACTCACTCATCGAACCCCATCTCAACCCCTCTCTCCAAAAAGGCTTTTTTTAATTTTCAAATTTCAGTTTTTTTTTCTTTCTGCATCGCGCACCCCCACCTTACTGCCCCCACCCCCCTCCCAGCACAAAAAATAAAAGTTTTTATTTTTACTTATTTTTTTTTTGTAATTTCAATTTTTTATTTTTTTATTTTTCTGCACCCCTCTTGCCCCCCTCCCCCACCCCGAGAAAAAAAAATATTTTTTATATATTTTCAGTTTTAGTTTTTTCATCTTTCGTTTTACAGATTCAAAATTTTACAAGTTCTAAAGTTATGAGTTCAGAGGTTTATGTGTTTGGAAGTTTACGGGTTCGAAATTTTGCGGTTTCGAAAGTTTAGCGGTTCAGAAGTTTATGAAATTTGTGGTTTAGGAAGGTTGTTGGTTCGAAAGTTTATGAATTCATGTTTATTCTATCTAAATTATTTATGAATATTCTTGAGAAGTTATTTTCCTTAATTTGCGTATCAAACACACTCTTAATGATGGACAGAAAGATTTAGTATCAATTTCTTTTTTTTCAAGAAAATAGAAAATATTATCTAAATACTATTAATATTCAAGAGATTCTATTTTTAAGTTATCAATGTTATATTTAGTTTAAGTTAGTAATTCGGTGGTAGTGTCATTCGGTTTTTGGTTGTGGGACAAGAGTATTTTCAATTAACAATAACCATGCGAATTACTCAATTTATGTGGTATATTTTAATTTTTGATTTGTCCCAAAAAACTATATTTTATGAAAATTTTAAAATTTTCATTTTATCATCAATAAAACATTTATAATCATATAAATTTATCTATATGTCTATATTATATTAAAAGCACGAATGCCGTTAACGAAATGTAGTTCATATTTTTAGCCTTTTAAAATAGAGTTCACATTGAATAAAATAGTCATTTCATTATTTTTCTAATATTTAAGCTCATTAACAACTATTAAGCTCATTAATTATTTTCCTAATATATAAAATTTAAAATTTTCAATTCCTTTAATTGTGGAATTTCAAATAATTTCAACTAAAAGTAGGAAATTTTCGTATTAGGAAAGTTTCGTGAAATATTAAATTTCTTCTTGCACTTTGAATTAGAAGTAGAAAGATTTTGGTTAGGAATATTAGATTCTCTTTAGGTTTAGGAGGATCTTTTTATTTAAGAAAATTTTGATAGATTAATTCTTCTGTAAAATCAATAGGTAACGTCGAGCACTTTGCACACCTTTTCGGTTTAGGAATATATATATAAAAGAAGTACCTAGATCTGCATATAATACATGTGCAGAAGAGTAGCACGAGTACACAATAACCGTACCCAGTAAATCTCAAGCCTAACCTCGGTAGAATAGTGACGAGGTCAGGTTAGGGACCTACTATGATATAATAATAAGACAGAAGATATAATAACATAAAGAGAAACTGAGAATTTAACAGAAAGAATTCACAGAGAAATAACAACACAACACACTGAGATAAACAACAGGGGCGCTCTAAGATACCGTCTCGTAGTCCCAAAAGTAAATACTCAACAGGGAATCTCCTAAGATGTCGTCTCGTAGTCCCAAAGTAAATATGCAAGGAGATCTCTCGAGGTACCGCCTCGTAGTTTCAAAAGTAAATGTGCATGGGATCTCCCGAGGTACCGCCTCGTAGTCCCAAAAGTACACACACAACTCGATTAAGTGGAAAAAGCAATTAACGGCAAGAATTCTACGGCTAAGGTTGATACAAATCAAGTAAAGACAGGAATTCAACTAAACGTGTTGCACGAATTTCAGATAAATATTTAAGACACGAATGTCACACCTCTTTTTTCCGTAGGGGGATAGGGAGTTTTTTCAATTAAAGTGACATAAATCGAAATGGAATTATTTTATTTATTCAGAGTCGTCACTTGGAATAATTTATGGTGTCCCAAGTCACCGGTTTATTTTAAATCCCAAATCGAGGAAATTTGACTCCGTTAAAAGTCTGCGAAAATCAGAAGACCGAGTAAGGAATTTTGTTAACCCGGGAGAACGTATTAGGCATTCCCGGATTCCGTGGTTTTAGCACGGTCGCTCAACTATTATTAATGGAGATTCATGGGCTGTTTCTAGGTGATCTTCATGAGTGACGGGGGCTGGATTTTAAGGCTATTTTTAGGGACGAAAATGACCGGTTTTCATGGAGATTTGAAGGTCGCTTTACTGCTGCATTTTGGGGACTGATTTCAAATTATTTGTAGTGGTTTTGGGAGTGGTTTAATGGAGGATGGTGGCTTGTTTGTAGATGGTTTTCCAGCTGATTTATGGTGTTAATACAGCTAGTTTTGGGCTTGATTTCAGGTGTGTAGGCTGGAATTTGGGGCTGTTTCATGGAGTAATTAGCTGCTGCGGTTTTGGAGTTTGGTTGGGAAGAAGGTGGCTTTTTGGTGGTTTCAATGGCTGGTTATGGAGGAAGGGAGATGGGCTACTGCTATGGGATTTCAGTGGGAGGTCTAGGGTGTTTGAAATGGTGGTTTTGTATTGGATTCCATGGCCGAAAGCTGTTGAAATGTTTGGCAGTCCTCTCTTTTGTTTCCAGATATTTAGGTCTCGTTTTTGTTTCCTGTGCTTTTAGTCCGCTTTTTATGTGTCTCTCTTGTGTGTATTTGTGTGTGTTTACATAGGAATAGAAATATGAATTAATTGGTGGCCAAGAAAAAAGAGTGTGTATGGGCATGTGAATTTTTAGGAAGAGCATGTAAGTTTGTTATAAAAGATAAGGAAGAATCTTGCCACATGGAAATGACTCACTAGTAAAAATAAAAAATGAAAAAAATACTAGCCAAATATTTAAAATCAAGAACATATAATTTTTGTGATTTTTAATTTTCTTAAATAAAACCTACTAAAAATAAAATAAAGGTAAAAATATGTAGATTAAACTCAAATAATATTTACATACTAAAAAGTGGTGAAAATTTTGATTTTGGTCAAAAATTAGGTGCTCACAGCATGCTCATCTTTGTTTGGAAACATGAAGAGTTTTCAGGCAAAGACAAGGTGAGTCATGTGACTAATTTTTGACTAAACCTTTATTCAAAAAGGAAAATAAACAAAGGAAAGGGTGCAACCGAGTCCTGGTTTCGGACAACCTACATATCCCAGGTTATAAGGGAATCAGGACGTGTGTAGTTCATGGAGAGTGATGGAGTGATGAGTTTGAGAGTCGAGTGAGGTTCCGTCGAGGCTCCGATCCGTGGTTCTGCTATTACGGCAAAATCAAAATGAAAAAGACTAACTAAGCCTATTAGTTACAAGTTACAAGTTACAAGATTCCTATCTATAAATCTTCTGAAGCTTGATCTTGAGTCTTGGTTGGTTCTTCACGCAGACTCTGATCTGAATCTTGATGCTTGCTAGCTGCAGGTGTTGGTTCAATCTTCTTCAGCTTTTTCGGATAAAGACGGGACATGCAGAGCTTGTGGCTTCAGCCATGTATTGAACAGTCCACATTTTCTCCACTTCTGCACTTGGAATCAACTTCTTGCTTTTCTTTTCTTTTCTTTGGATCGAGACATCTTCTTTTGGTCATCTCGAAACCTGTGCCTCGAGGTATAACCTGCTCAGGCACCAACATAAACGAACTAAATTTTTCTGCCCTAGTTTTTCACTAGGAAAAGTGAGTTATTTGCAACAAAACTTTATTCTACTTCATTATTGAAATCAATAAAAGGACGAGAGTGATGTACCTGAAGGGAACGTAGACTAGGGAGTGGAGACTCTAAGTTGGCATCAGGTTATGCTGGCGTCAACTAGGGAGTGAAGACTCTATGTTGGCATCAACTAAGGAGTGGGACCCTTTATTGGAAAGTCATCAGGTTATGCTGGTATCAACTAGGGAGTGGGACCCTATGTTGGAAAGTCATTAGGTTATGCTGGCATCAACTAGGGAGTGGGACCCTATATTGGAAAAGTTATCAGGTTATGCTGGCTTCAACTAGGGGGTGGGACCCTGTGTTAGAAAGTCATCAGGTTATGATAGCATCAACTAGGGAGTGGAGACCCTATGTTGGAAAGTCATCAGGTTATGCTGGCATCAACTAGAGAGTGGGGACCCTATGTTGGAAAGTCATCAGGTTATGCTGGCATCAACTAGAGAATGAAACCCTATGTTGGAAAGTCATCAGGTTATGCTGGCATCAACTAGGAAGTGCGGCCCTATGTTGGAAAATCATCAGGTTATGCTTGCATCAACTAGGGAGTGGGACCCTATATTGGAAAGTCATCAAGTTATGCTGGCATCAACTAGGGAATGGAGACCCTATGTTGGAAAGTCATCAGGTTATGTTGGCATCAACTAGGGAGTGGGACCCTATGTTTGGAAGTCATCAAGTTATTCTGGCATCAACTAAGGAGTGGGACCCTATGTTGAAAAATCATCAGGTTATGCTGACATCAACTAGAGAGTGGGGACCCTATATTGGAAAGTCATCAGGTTATGTTGGCATCAACTAGGGAGTGGGACCCTATGTTGGAAAGTCATCAGGTTATGCTGGCATCAACTAGGGAGTTAAGACCCTATGTTTGCATCAACTAGGGAGTGGAGACCATATGTTGGCATCAGGTTATGCTGGCATCAACTAGGGAGTTGAGACTCTATATTGGCATCAACTAGGGAGTGGAGACCCTATATTGGTATCCGGTTATGCTGGTATCAACTAGGGATTGGAGACCCTATGTTGGCATCAGGTTATGCTGGCATTAACTAGGGAGTGGGACCCTATATTGGCATCAACTAGGGAGTCGAGACCCTATGTTGGCATCAGGTTATGCTGGCATCAACTAGGGAATGGAGACCCTATGTTGGCATCAATTAGGGATTGAAGACCCTATGTTGGCATCAGGTTATGCTGGCATCAACTAGGGAATGGAAACCCTATGTTGGCATCAACCAGGGATTGGAGACCCTATGTTGACATCAACTAGGGAGTGGAGACCCTATGTTGACATTAACGAGGGATTGGTGACCCTACGTTGCAAAAACGCAGCTAGGGATTGGGGACCCTATACTAACCATGGTTTTGAATCATTTTCCACATCATTTCTTCTTCTTTTTTTAATTATTTTCAGAGAGTGAGTAAATGCGGGAAAGAATTTTGGAAGAGACTTCCCTTTTTGGAGTTATTGCTGCAAAGCTGTTTCTCGCCCTTGCGCAACTTCTTTTTGGTTGCACCCGCCTCTTGCAAGGTTTCTTTTGAATTGCACCTATTTCTTATTTTTTCAAACAAAGAACAATTTGTCATATTTAAACAATGGTTGGATTTGTGGCCTTGATTATTTTGGTCACTTGATCTCGGCTCATCCTTTTGACGAAGATTTCAACTGCTTTCTTGCTCCCTGGGGATTGGTTTCATTTCTAACCCATGAGATCCTGAATTTTCCAACACTTAACCAGGACGGTTAATCATGTGGGACTTAAACCCCTTTTTTCGGAGCATTGGGGAACTTTTGGCTTCTCAAACTTTGTTGTAATAGCTAGTCGCGTGGGACTTAACTTTTTCCAACTTTATTTCGCCTTCGTAGGCTTTTCATTTCTGGCTTCTTTCTTCAACTTTAATTTCAGAGAATTTCGGGTACCTTGGCTTTTTCAAACCTTTGCCGAGACGGTTAGCCACGTGGGGCTCAACCTTTTCAACTTCATATGGCTTTATCGGCACTTTAATTTGATTTCCTCCTTCCAAGAGTTTTGATTTCGAAGTATCGGCCGCCATGGACAGTCGAGGTCGACTTGATGCCCCTGACGAGGCTGGGTGCCTTTTTCATACTAGCTCGTATCAAATGAGAACCCTGTAAATCAATCTTTCCATCCTTTCTTTTCCTTAGTTTCGGAATAAAGTTAGACCGAAAGGGATTCAAAGAAAAATAAATAATGGAATGCACAATGAATTTAAACATGAGGTATCCCTTTCGGGAAAGGAAGGACGAACTTATCTGGAGTACATGCGGACTTCAATGAATATGACATGCCTTTTTGACTGGATGCCTGATCCGTGTAAACCGTCCGACTTTCAGAAATTCATCACAACTTATGCATCAAAACCGAGAAACCTTGCCCAGGATTGTGTCAATATAGTAACTGATGATCCTCTTTTTCGATTAGCGGTTCCCTTTGCGGGTTTTCACCAACTACCTCTCTCATTTATCTTCTCACTGTCGCCTTATAATGCTCTTTATGTGTTTTCAGTAACAACACTCTCTCATTTTCAGTTTCTCTGCTTACCATCGCCTCACGGTGCCCGTGTGAGTTTTCACCAATAAGACTCTCTCATTTTATTTCTCTCGTTTGGTTGTATCAGATCCACGTAACTGTATCCTCCAATTTTGGACATCTTTACTGATTTATTGGAAGGACTTGAACAGGATTTGGGGTAAAAAGAATTTGGATTGAATTACAACTTTGGAACCTTTCAGGCTAAACCATCGCGGAACCATTATAGCTTCTACCCCAGTTTCACTTTAGGGGGAATTTGGATTTTTATTTTGGTGTGACTGAACCCCAGATTGAGGCTGCCTACATATCCTTTCGGAATCAAGTCGAACGTAGTTCAAGAAACTTTTGATTTTGTTTTTGTTGATTTTTTTTCTCTGTTTTGTTTTGTTTTCTCTTTCTTTTCCTTTCCTTGTTCTCCTTTTTTTTAATTTCATTTTATTTTTGTATTTTTTCTTCTTCTTCTTTTTTCTTTTTCTTTGCCTTTTTTTTTTTCAATAGCACTTTCAGGTTCCAAAAAGGGTAATCAAAGAAGAGTAACCGACTCAAAAGGGTTTACAAAAGAGTTAATGTGTTTGGGTAGCGAGAATGAAAGCCTTTGTCATCCCAATCGGAGAACACTTAATACTATGTAGAGGATCAAGCATAGTACCTTTTGATTGCAACTGCGTTGACAGTTGTTTCAGGGACATTTTCTTCGATGTACCCCAAGTACAAACGCACTCTTTTGGTAGTACTCTTGTTGCAATGTATGGACCTTTCCAATATGAACCAATTTTCCTTTATATGTGCCGAGTCTTTGTTTTATTTTCTTAAACTTATCTTCATTGCATTCTGATTCTTGATTTATTATTTCGAAGTCTAACAACGTTTCAGGATCTGGGCATGAAGTCCGCAAGTGTGTCATGTTATTGAAATCTGCATTTAACGAACTGAAAGTAGAATAAGAAAAGAGACAAGATTAAGAAAAGAGACATTCCTAAAAATGAAATATTAATACCATTTGATTTTTTTTTTTTTGATTTTTTTTTTAAGTTTAAAGATAGAAGAGTTTACATCGGAAAGTAAGACAGTAAAGTAAAACATCTGGGCCACGCCTTGAGATAATCCAGAAGTAGAAATGATAGCAAGAATGGCTACCGAGACTCCCGTCTGATGGGGGAAACTTTCAGACTTGGCAGCCGTTTTTTGGCTTTTCTTCAGTCTTGGCAATGGCTGCAATGGCTTTTAGTGCCGGATCTAATTCTTCATCTTCACAAATCATTCCGACTACTGTGAGCAGACAGGGGATTTTTCATCATATTAGGGTCATCTTCATCCCTAAGCACTATTGTTTTGACCTCGATGAGGTCTTCCACTGCTCTTTTAAGAGTTCAACAATCTTCAGTGTCATGCCCCACTGCTCCTGAGTGGTATTCACATCTAGCATCAGCTCGGTGTGAGGGGGACTCGGGGTTCGGCCGGTTTGGGGCCACTGGTTGTAGCATACCTACCCTGATTAGCTTTTGAAACAAACTTGAATACGATTCACCAATAGGGGTGAACTGATTCCTTCTGAAGGGCTCTCTTGGGCGAGGATTTTATTGGAGAACATTTGGTTGGGAATTATATGGAGCTTGGTAAGGATGGAAATTTCTGGAGGTGGAGCTCTGTTTTGCGTATAATATTGTGGTCGCGTGTAAGATTGCGCGTTCATCACCACATAGGGAGGCGGTGCCACATCATAAGCAACATCTTGATACGGATAATAGTGTAGTGGGACCTTAGGAAGCATATATGATTGGTTGAACGCCCTGTGGGCTCCCTTCAAGCTCAAATCCATCATGGCTCCCTCTTCTCTCCCATTTCTGTTCATCAAACCCCCCGAACCATTATGAACAGCCTGTGATGCAGCCTTAAAAGTAGTTTGACTCAAGATTCGGCCTGTTTTCAAATCATTTTCGACCATCTCCCCAATTTTGATACCTTCAGCAAACGGTCTACTCATAACAGACATCATGTTCTGAAAGTAGTTTGCCTCTTGGGCCTGTAGGAAGACCGTAACCATTTCTGCTTCGTCCATTGGAGGCTTTATCCTGGAAGTTTACTCATGCCATTTGACAGCATATTCATGAAATCTTTTCGCGATTTTCTTTTTCAAATTGGACAAAGAGTTCCTGTCGGGAGCGATGTCCACATTATACGGGAACTGGCGGACAAAGTCTCGAGCCAAATCATCCCACATATGCTAATGGGTAATTTCTTGGTCCATATACCACTCAAAAGCGATTCCGATGAGGCTTTCTCCGAAATAGGCCATTAGAACCTCATCTTTTCCACCCGCACCCCTAAGCTGGTTGCAATATCGTTTCAAGTGAGTGATCAGGTCTCTGTGTCCGTCATATCTTTCGAAATTTGGCGTTTTAAAGCCAACCGGTAAATGCACGTGAGAGAACATGCACATATCAACATATAAAATGCTCTTTTGGCCACTCAGGCCCTGCATATTCTTGAGGCTTTGCTCGATGTTTTTCATCTTTTGTACTATCTCTTCGTGTTCAGGATTCCTCATGGCTCTCTCATGTTCTATGGGAGATTCAAATTGTGGGTGCTGAGGATAGGGATTTGGGGTAACTTGAGCGGTGTCCAACTGAAATTGGGGTGCTTGGAAGGTGAAAGTTGATGGTTCAAAGCTTTTTCGAGGTAGTGTTGGTTGTGCCATGGTAGAAGCTGGTGGTGCTGTGAACAATGTAGATGATATTCCTGGAGATAGTGCCTGGGCACAAACCTCAGAAGGCATACCAGTGAAGTTGGCTGACAGGGTGGGGTACCCAAACGGAATGAATGGGTTGGTTACTGGGATAGGGACATTGGTAGTTCCTCCTATCCTGGGGATCAATTCTGGGAATCCGGGAATAGTACTGGGTGGTTCCCTGCCATTGGACCATGTGTCCCATATTTCTAGCATACTTATTTAACCAAAGAATTAGACTCTTTGACTAAAGCATATTTTAAGATGAATACGGGTTACTGATAATCAAGGTAATGAAGAAAAATGAATAATAGACAGTATTGAAGAAATAAAAAATTGAATAATAGACAGTTAATTGTATTCGAGAATCAAATGCCTTTACAACCTGTATTCTCCTCCCTTATATAGGAGATTCTTATAACGTACGACTCTTGATATGGTTACTCATTAATGACTAATTATGACATTAATGAGGAGTTACAAAGGATAACGGTAATTGGAGTTCGATTACATAACGTTCGAGTAATCAATTGTGGGTCCTTAAATCTGCCCATAGCTTTGTCTAGATTCATTCTGATCGTGCCTTTCTCCCGTTTTGATCAAGTTGAGTTTCCCGTGGCTGATAAGTTCGTGTGTTTACTGAACCATGCCTCTTTTTACCGTACCTCTTCACAGAATCACATCCAGTTGTTGCGTTTTCCTGTGTCCACGTGACTGGCTGAGTTGTCAAAAGCTG
>ML352089.1:0-84013 GCA_005239505.1 Nicotiana paniculata
TGGCGTTTGGACCCAAACGCCTGGCTAACGCCAGGCTAGGGCTGGCGTTTCAGACCAAACGCCAGGGTAGGGATGGAGTTTCAGCCCTAACTCCTCGCTAACGCCAGGTAGGGTCAGTGTGTTTTGCTCTGTCGCCCGGCTATCGCCCGGGTGTCTCCTTTCGCGTATCTTTCGACGTATTTGCATCCTTTTAGCTCCGTTTCCATCTCCACTTCACCTACACATGAAATAAACTCCATTAAGCACATAACAAGTGTAATTTTATCATTAATGCNTAGGAGACTTCTATTTCAATTAGAAAACACTTAAACCCGTCAAAACTCGATTTCTGGCCGACTGGGGACCCTGGCGTTTGGACCCAAACGCCTGGCTAACGCCAGGCTAGGGCTGGCGTTTCAGACCAAACGCCAGGGTAGGGATGGAGTTTCAGCCCTAACTCCTCGCTAACGCCAGGTAGGGTCAGTGTGTTTTGCTCTGTCGCCCGGCTATCGCCCGGGTGTCTCCTTTCGCGTATCTTTCGACGTATTTGCATCCTTTTAGCTCCGTTTCCATCTCCACTTCACCTACACATGTAATAAATTCCATTAAGCACATAACAAGCGTAATTTTATCATTAATGCGCATAAAATGTAAGGTATATCACATGTTAAACTATGAAATTTAGTCTCGCATCAGTCGGCAATCGCGGTTGGATTGAGTCAGGAGTCAAGGGTCAAGGTCGGATTCAGGAATCAGGGTCAGAGTCGAGGTCAGGGTTAGCATCGGGGGTTCTTCAGACCTACTCACGCCATCCCTATAGTGTTTGTCTATATTATACATAAATTCTCTTGGAATAATATTTTCTGCTTACTAACCAAACACCAAAAATAAGTGGTAGGAAAATATATTTCATGGTAAATATTTCCATAGATACAGCCTCTTTATATCTACAAGGTAGGGGTAAGGTCTGCGTTACACACTATCTCCCTCCGGCCACACTATATGGGATTAAATTGGGCATGTTATTATTACTATTGTTGGTAAATATTTTTTTCCTACCAAACACACCCAAGATGATTCTACTTGCACTTGTAAGGAACAACATTATTGGCTTAAATCATTGATCATCTCAGAAAGTATTCGGATTTAGTTTCTATACATCTGATAGGCTTGACCTAGTGGTTGAGCATAGAGGTGAAGTAGGTTTGTCATGGTAGTCCCTTTACTTTTCGTGGTAAAAGACGTGGTCAAATATAAAGCTTTAGTTGCAATACCAAATATAGAATATGTATACAAATGAACTTAGTTTTTGTTTTTTGTTTTTTTTCCTTTCTCAAAGTTTTCTATGTAACCTAAAGAAGTTATAAAAAATACAAAACGATGTGACATGCGTTTTGAGTTAAATTTAAGATGTATTTGATAATTTAAACCAATGGTTTTTGGGATCGAACATATATTTGTATGGGCCAAATATTATCCTAGTTATGTTCAGATCATATCAGCATTAAGAGGGCCTTCGAAGGATGCCATTTATCACCGGCATGACATCGACAAAAGGCATATTCAAGGTCAAAGTGGTCTAACAAGAGATCAAGGGTTGGGTCGAGGAGTCAACAGAGATCAAGGTCGACGACGAGCATTTTTCTTAAACAGAGTAATAATGGATAGTTTTGGAATGATACTTCTTTTTAGTGCTAGCTGAACGTAAAGTAATGGCTTTTGTGCAACGTCGAAAGGGTCCTGATGTAGTGTGATCGTTTGGATTGTTACAACCTCTAGCAGATGGTTTGAAATTGATTCTAAAAGAACCTATTTCACCAAGTAGTGCTAATTTCTCCCTTTTTAGAATGGACTGATGCTGGAAATCTCGAAGGGAGATATCTGGACCTGGAGCAACTCGTCTTGATCTTTATTATATTAGGATGCGAGGAAAAGGAAAGAAGGTGATAAGCAAGAAGAGGAAAGAATAATGTTAAAGAAGTCCCTATAAGTACTTCACTTAGCCTTTCTATAGTCTTTCTTCCCCTCTTCCCTCTCTGACCACGTGCCTGTTGAAGAATGAGCCGGCGACTCATAGGCAGTGGCTTGGTTAAGGGAACCCACCGGAGCCGTAACGAATTTTCCAGTGAATATTCTTTGGATCTGTGCTATTAGGGTTTTCAGGAACATGTCCCCTTATAAATAGAAAAAGACATAGTTATCGGGAACATGGAACACTCACTTGTAAGACAATACATTGACATCTCTGAAGATTCTTGCTTTATTACATACATACAAAATATACTTTTTTCTTGGGATCCTTGAATAACTTCTCTCCCACGATCCAAGAAGAATCTGAATATTTAAAGGCTCATCAATTATTCATCATTGTCAGAAAGAATACCCAATAATCTCACCATTTTCATGTTACTCACATGTTCTTATTTACTTAAATGCAATTCATTTCTATTTAATGGTATTAAATGCTATCTCTTTCATTTCTGGATCATTGGATATTATCAGTGTTGTCATCATTTATTGCTACTTGGATAATATCCGTGCTATCTTGCTATAAAATTGGTTAATATATCTTTTGGATATTAATATTGGCTAAGATTAACTTTATTTTATTAGAAAATCTAATCTTTTAAACCTATATCTAAATTTTGGGTCAACCAATTTGGCGTTATCTATAGTGATTTTCTTAATTAATCTTTTAGTTTCTGTTAGATCTACAACTCACGTGATTTTCTAATCTAACGAGCCACAAAGCTTTTCTACTCTCTACACGTATAGAAACTTCCATGGCAGGTAACCTAGGAAGCGGAACTAGAGCGACAGATGACTCCCCCAATAACCTCACGAATGATATCAACGAGAGCTATGAAACACTAGGTGATTATGTGACACATATTTCCTCCCGCAGGTGCGAAAGGCCACCTCTCCCTCATTGCAGCACGACGAAACCAAATAGGAAAGGGGCTTCCACATCTACAGGAGAATATATGCCACTTGCCATGAAAAAACTCCTCGAAGCATGGCTGACCAATACCCTAGTAGTAACAATGCTCAACAAACAAGCTCCATGCATGACCATAGAAACCATGAGATCCCACATGGTACAACAAGGAGACGAACAGGGTGATCAACCAGACCCTCCAACTCTAAGTATAACTCACAATGTTACTGACAATGCAGATTACGACGTCCTCGCCGCTATGAGAAGAATGGAAGAAATGGATAATGAGAAAAAAATACTCAGAGACCAAATGAAAGAACACCATGAACGAGTCAACAAGATACCGGGCTCCCCTAAGATACAGCCGAAAAGGGACATCGGCAGGTTCGTAGAACAATCGTATAGCGAAGAACCGGACCTACATGCCATACCAAAGACTTTCAAAATGCCATCGTATCTCATAATATACGACGATACAATTGACCCTGAAGACCACGTGACTCATTACGCCACCGCGATGAAGGACAATGACCTCACCAAGGAACATGTGTCCTCCATTTTGCTAAAGAAATTTGATAAAACCCTAACTGTAGGGGAACTAACATAGTATTCAAATCTACCAGCCCGCTCCATAAAAATGTTCGAAGAAATGGCCGACAAGTTGGTGACCGTACACGCCAGGGCCAAGAAAGATGAAACGAGAGTAAACGACATCTTCAGCGTCAAGAAATCCCTATGAGAGGGACTGAGGGACTTCCTTGCCCGATTCAACAAGGTAAGGATGATCTTACCAATTTTTTCCAAAGGGATAGCAGTCGCAGCCTTTCAGAACGGACTGAGTAGAGAGGGTTCAAGAGCGACAAGAAAGTTGTCGAGACGATTGACGAAGTACCATATAACCACATGGGATGAAATCCATAATGCTTATTACGTCGAAGTTCAAGCAAGTGATGACGAACTCAACGGACCAACTCGACGACTCATCTCAGTACAACCAAGCCTAGGAAAGAATGAAGAGATAAAATGAGGAGGGATCACCCGGTCTCACGGCCAAACAGGAATGATATCAACCTTACGTCAAGGCCCCATCCCCTCCTGCCTTTCACTATGATGATGGCATCCCATATAGGCCGAGGATGGGGACTCATAAGAACAAGAGAGGTATGCCCCCTTGTTATCTGCTCACAGTTTTTGGGCTTCACCTACAAATAAGGTCTACGCCCTGGAGAAGCTTGGATTAAAGATAAATTAGCCACCAAAGATGAGGTCTGACCCGAGTACTAGGAAATTCGACACCCTCTATGAATTCCACTAGGAACGTAGACACAAAACAAAAGATTGCATCACCCTAAGTCAAGAGGTAGTGAATATGTTGCAGCAAGGGCACCTCAAAGAGCTGCAGAGTGAAAAAGAGAGGAGCACCTCCACTAGGGTTCGAGAGAGTCAAGGCCCGCCAAAGGTGCCCTCACCAGCTCGTACCATCTCGACGACGCATCTATCAATGGCGTCAAGTTCACTACCACCCATAAGAAAAAGATCAATCACCCATAAACGGTATGACAGACTCAAAGAAAATATCATCTTCGACGAGTCAGATGCCGACGGTTTGACCTTCCCCCACAACGATGCTCTAGTCGTTACATTACTAATTTTAGATACTAATGTTAAATGTTTCATGGTAGATGATGGGAGTGGAGTATGCATCATCCATCCCCGAGTCTCTCCCAGATAGGACTCGAGGAGAAGATAGTGACACGTTGCATTACATTAACCAGTTTTAACAATGCAGTTGAACGAACATCAGGAGAAATTACACCGCCCCTCCTTTCCGGTGGCATAACTCTAGAGAAAACATTCCACATCATGGACCAAGCCACCGCATAAACGCCATAGTAGGACGGCCATGGATACATCCTATGAGAGTCGTCCCCTCCAGCTTATACCAAGTTATCAAGTTCTCAACACCTTGGAGAATATTTAGCATACGAGGAGAACAACGCACGTCTCGGGAATGCTACCACATTGCCATGTATAGTACGACAACTCCACAATAAAGATAATGAAAAACAAGCATAGCAATCAGTAGGGTCGAGGTCACACAAGAAGAAGTTAGGGACTTCATTAAGGACCTCGAAACGGTCGAAGCCACAGAATCAACTATAGAGGATCTCAACCCCGTTCAATAAGACCGCTGTGTCCCCAGAAAAAAAAAGACCTACAACGGCTACAAACTTTGAGAACCAGGTAAATTTAGTCAATTCTTAATAACTAACACACATTTATTCACTTTCAGCCATGCAAATATGTCAGGCATCCCCAAAGAGATCGCCACATGCAAATTGAACGTCGACCTCTTTCATCCCCCCATAAAGCAGGTCAGACGAATGTTCAACCCCACCATCAACAATGAAGTCCATGAGGAGGTAGAAAAGCTATTAGAAAATGGCTCCATCACGGAGTTGAACTGCCCTAAATGGATAGCCAACGTGGTAATTGTGAAAATGAAAAATGGGAAATGAAGGATGTGTGGGGACTTCACAGACCTAAACAAAGAGTTCCTGAAAGATTATTTCTCGTTGCCACATATTGACCAGCTCATTTACGCCGGGAATGATCTGCGAAGTTTCCTAGAAGCATACATAGTCTATAACCAGATACTCAGAGAAGAAGAGGACTGATAGAAAACAACATCCATCGCCCACAAGGGAACATAACCCGTAGGGGAACATATTGTTATAGGGTCATGTCATTTGGGCTGAAGAACGCTAGGGCCACCTATTAGAGGTTGGTCACAAAAATTTTCAAAGATCAACTCAGCAAGACGATAGAGGTATATATCGATGACATGTTGGTTAAATTCGTAAGGGCAGAAGACCATATTGACCACTTGAAGGAAGCCTTTGACATACTGAGGTAGTACGGGATGAAACTAAACCCCGTGATGTGCGCATTTAGCGTAGCCTAGGGAAAGTTCTTAGGTTTCCTAATGTCACAAGGAGGAATTTAGGTCAACCCTAAATCAAGGCTATCGACAGGAAACCTGAGCAGTTGACTACTAAGAAGCAAGTACAAAGATTGACTGGTCGAATCGCCGCCCTATCGAGATTTATCCCGTGGCCGTCCGACATATGTCATATATATTTTGGCGTACTCAAAAAAGATAATGGCCTTGAGTGGACGTCCAAATGCGTGCAATCATTGCAAGAAAAGGTGTATCTATCATCGTCGCCTCTACTCTCAAAGCATGAACCCATGGAACACCTCCTTGTCTACCTTGCTGTCTCCGAAGTAGCAGTAAGTGTGATCCTGGTTCAAGAAAGCAAAGGTACACAATCTCCTATTTATTACATAAGTAAAAGATTTGTCTATGCCGAGACAAGGTACCCACACCTCGAGAAATTGGTCGTCACATTGGCCGTAGATTCACAAAATCCTAGACCCTATTTCCAGTGCCACCCCATTTCGGTCGTTACTAATTTACCTTTAAGAAGAATTTTACATAAACCCGAGCTGTCGGAGAGGTTGGCCAAATGGGCCGTCAATCTAAGTGAGCACGACATCACATACCAGCCTCGAACAGCAATAAAGTCGCAAGTGCTCGCTGACTTCAGTGCAAGAGTAATGCCCGAGGCTGAGAAGGAAGCCGCTCAGGCTTCTCTTCAAACTCATACTCGGCTAAATGGCTAAAACTCTGCTCGTTGTCAACCAAGTTATTAAGACTTACCAAATCAAAGAAAAAAGGTTGTAAAAATATCAAGCCGAGATATGTAAGTTGCTGCCCAATTTCAACGAATGCAAACTCAACGTGATCCTGGGAGCTCAAAACATCAAAGCAGATGGCCTTGCCAAGTTGGTCTCCACCACCAGAAGCATCACGATCGGGGATAAAAGAGTAGTCCATCTCCTCAACTTGTCACTAGACCAAATCGAGGTAAATTATGTAAGTTTAACTTGGGAATGGCGCAATTGTATTATTACCTATTTGCAGGATTGAACCCTACCAAATGACAAAAAGGAAGCTAAAAACTAGGAATGCAAGCGGTTATATATAGCTTCCTTCGTAACAACTTATGCAAGAGAACATATGGCAGCCCTCTGGAGAAGTGTTTAGCTCTGAATCAAACCCAGCGCGTTCTTGAGTAAGTACATGAAGGCCACTATGGCGCTCATTTCGGTGATCGAGCACTCGTCACGTGCATCATACGGGTTGGGTACTACTAGCCCACAATGAAAAAAGATGCCTCAGAATTTGTGAAGAAATGCGAGTAATGTCAGAAATACACCCCAATAATTCACCAAGCGGGTTACTACCTTCATCCGATCACCTCTACATGGTCGCTCATCAAATGGGGAATGGACATCATGGCAACACTCCGACCAGGGCGAGGTAATGTACGATTTCTTTTAGTTTTAACTGATTATTTCTCTAAATGGGTGGAAGCAGGAGCATTCTCCCAAGTGCTCAAACAAGAGGTAATCATCTTCATACGGAAAAATATCATCTGCCAATTCGGCCTTCCCAAGGAAATAAGCTATGACAGCGAGCCACAGTTCAAGGGAAAGAAAACCACTTAATTCTTTGAGAAATGGCACATTAAGAGAATGCTTTCAACTCCTTATCACCCAATAGGCAACGGGTAGGCAGAATCCTCTGATAAGTCTATATTAAACATAATGAAGAAGAAACTTGAAGAAACCAAGGGATTGTGGCAAGAAATACTCTCAGAAGTATTATGGGCGCATAGGACCACACCGAAGACGATCACATGGTAAACGCCCTATTCACTGGTCTACGGAATAGAAACAGTGATACCGATCAAGGTCAGAGAACCCAGCCTAAGGTACTCCCATGAAAGCAGCACCAGAAACGACGAGAGTAGGAGACAAGATCTCGATGAGGTCAACGAATAAAGAGACATGGGATACATAAGGATAGTCGCCCAAAAACAACAGGCAGAATGTTACTACAACAAAAAAGCTAAGGTCCGACCGCTCAAGATCGGGGACTACGTACTCAAAGCCAAAACACAAGCAAACAGAGATCCACGAGAAGACAAATTGGGAACCAATTGGGATGGACCATACAAAATTATGGGCAAAGCCAACAAGGGATCGTTCTAACTAGAGACAATGGAAGGAAAACAATTACCAAATAATTGGAATATCAGCAACCTCAAGTACTTTAACTTCTAGAAAATAAGAAGCCCCCCCCCCCCAAGTCGTACTATTTTTTCCCTTACTTGATTTTTGTCCCATTAGGGTTTTCTCAAGGAGTTTTTTAACGAGGCAACGAGAGGGACACTTTGAGTCGAAGTGTACGATCGGCATACTGTTTTCTTTTTCATTTCCCCGACTCCTCAAGATTCTCCAAAATTCTCCAGCCAAAACCCAAAATTTGTAACTTTCTCCAAATAATAAAAATTCACTTTTATCGAAATTTCTCTAACAAAAGGTTATGTTCGACCAAGCTCGAACAACACCTACCGGCCCTCGGCCAAAAATTAACAAAAGGTTAAGTTTTACCAAGCTCGAACAACACCTATGGACCCTTGGCCACGACTTAACAAAAGGTTAAGTTCCACTAAACTCGAACAACACCTACAGGCCCTCGGACGCAACTTAACAAAAAGTTAAATTGACCAAGCTCGAACAATACCTACCGGATCTCGATCACAACTTAATGAAAGGTTAATTACAACCACGCTCGAACAACACATATTGGCTTTGTCCACAACCAAATGATAGGTTAATTTTGACCAACCTCAAATGACACCTATCGGTCCTCGACCACATCTCTACTAAGAGACATACTCGACATATACAAACAAAGGGACCATATGGCCCATGTATATTTAGCCAAAAGGCTGGAGTCAGCTAGAGGAAGACAACAATAACAAGGAAAGAGAATAAAAACATGCAAACACAAGCAAAACATACAAGTATATAAACAAATTGAAGAAAATGAAAAAGGTACAAGTAAAACAAAGATCAACTTTGATATTCATAGATGAATAGTTTTTTACAAATCTCTTAAATACACCGACAAAAATACACAAAAAAGTTAAAATAAAACTATTGGCCACCACCATCACGCCCTTCAACCTGATTTCCATATCGGTCTTCAACGAAGTCACCACGCTGACCACTGACACCATTACCATCTCGGCCCCCTACATCCTCTCCATCCTCGCCTTGAGGGTAAACGGAGTCATACCAGTCATCCTTCTCAAGGACATCTATGCCCTCCTCCTCATCCTCTTCGCCAAGCCGAGCCGTAGTAGGTTCATATCCACAAGCAATCCGAGCATCGCGATCCTTAACACGAGCATCCTCAAGAGCCGCCTAAGAAATGGAGCTTGTTGCATGCAAGTCACGGAACACATCCGGTCAGGTCTCAGCATGGATCCACTCTTCGTAAAACTCCAAAGGGATATTGGGGAAGTTAGAAGCATTAGACAAAAAAGTCCGCGGAAGGATCGGGATTTTCTCGGCCTCTAGAGCGACAAACGAACATAAATATCGGAGGTTTCCTTGTCTAGCTCCCTGTCCTCTCCTCAAGCCGGTACTTCTTAGCCCTCGCCATTGAAAGGTCATTCTCCCGCTCAAAATGAAGGGTTCAGTTTGCCAGCTCGAGGATCTCCACTTTTCTCCAAACATCCAACCGAGAAGACTCCTCATGCTCAAGCTCCTCATGCTTCTCGGAAATCTCACCCCTGAGAGCCTCCATCTGAAATTGGCACTCATCTAACTTGCCTTGCAGTTGAAATACTTGAGCTTGAAGGTCAGTTCATTGGGCCTTCACGCCCTTACTGAGTTCCAGCTCCTCCTCTTTGTCCCTCGGTGTTCCCTCAAGGATGCTGAATTTTACGGCCGCCACCAACTCCTCGTCTTTCTTCTTCAAATCTTCTCTTATGTCCAGCACTTCGCTTCCCTCACGAAACCTATCTCGAAGCTTCTGATACTTCCCACGGCACGTTGTATATTTGTCTTTCAGCTTCACGTAAATTTCTTTACCTCTATTCTCCCACAAAGAACTCTCAATCTCCAGAATAACCGTCTACAAAATAGAAAAAAGAAGTTAGAACCTGAAATAAAGTTAGGGCATAAGGAAAAGGATGGATAACAGTCGTACTTACCCTGAGAGCAAGACCGGTGATGTTCTTCGATAGAGTACCATCGGTTATCTTCTTAAGGGTCTCACCCTCGGCTTCAGAACAGAGAGAACTGAGATCATGGACTACCTCCTCGGTATTTACAAGAAAATCACCATCCATTGAGATCGTGATGGTTCTAGAAGCCCCTCTATCCTCACCTCGATTTGGGTGAGCCCCTCGTCAATCATTCTCAGCTCGTCCAGGTCCATGTCGGAATCAGGTCTGACATCCTCTTTAGCGATGGCTTTTCCTCTATCACCGACTGACGAAGAGACATTTATGACAGCCTTGGAGGACGAAGCCTCATTTTGCCTCGGAAGTGCAGGGCCGTCGTCAAGTGCCCCTATCACAGCCGCCTCCCCCTCGAGATGTACCAACGAGTCTACGGACACCTCTTCCAGTTGCAGGGCCTCTGTGCTCACCCCAGTATCCTCTCTTATTTGAATCGTCGACGTCTCTCTGATAACCAAGTCATCCAGCGAGTCAACAGCAACCGGGACTTCCCCTCTGGCATCCACGACCCTCCTCTTGCGAGGTCTTAGATCCCTATCACCAGGGGATACCTCGTCGTCCTCATCAATCAAAGAAAATAGTTGAGGAGAAGAAGCAGCAGTTGGGACAGAGGGGGATTCTTGGACGGCATCAGCCAGGATGGAGGTAGGTGCAGAAGGCATAGTAGCCGCAATGGGGAGAGAAACTAAAGGAGTAACACTCCTTCTCCTAAACGAGGGCACATGCGCCCTGCTCCTTCGGGAAGTCCCCCTGCCCAAACCTGAGAAAGGGAGAAACATAAGAGTTGACAAAGCCGACCAACATACAAAAAGAGGCAACAACCACATCCAAAACGAGAAGTTACCTATAGAAGGGAGGGTCGGTTTTAACTTCTTAAAAAAATCGATGAATCGTGAATCCCTACGGTATGAGGGAGAATCTGCCCGACCCAAAATGGACGAAGAAATGCAAAAGGTAAAAATGAAAGAAATGTTTTGACTTACGTGTATGATTCTCCAAGCCTCGGGGAAGCCGTCGACATTGGCCATGATGTCCTCGGTTCTGACGTAAGAGAAATCGAGCCAGAACTAACAACTGGCCGTATCATCCATCTTCACCACCAGACATTTTCCTCCACGGTGATGGATATTCAATATCCTCCCCCTATAGAAGCTAAGGGCGAACAGGTGCAATAAATGCCGCAATGTCACCTCAACACCGGCGAGCTCAACAAATTTGGTCAAAATATTGATGACGTGGTAAATATAGGGGAAATATTAACATGGAAAACGCCATAGTGGAGGACAAATGAGAAACCAATAGTGAACAGGTAAGCGTATAGAGCGTTGTACGCGGGGCGGTGAACATGCACTTCGTCCTCCACGGTTGGGATAAATTCGATATGGCCTGGAAGGCCGAACTTAGTTTTAAATTCAGCCAATTGATTGGGCTCCATTACCGATAAGAAGGTTCCAGGTGCCGCATCTGGTTATTGGTGGAAATCAGACCTGGTTTCGGGATTGCGGGGGAAGATCTCCTCCACCGAAGGAAAAAATTCATTCTCTACGGTGACAGTTGCATTCTCCCCTTGATCAGGGAACACAACCTCTAACAGAATGGCATGACTCCCTTCAACAACATCAGATGAAACATTTGACATGTTTATGAGAAAATAAAGAAAGGAACTGGGAAAAGAGTTTAAGACATGGAAGAGAGCAAAATAAAAAGAAGAAAGGATCAGAGAGAGAGTTTGAAGTCTCAAGATTTTGGGAGAGTAAAAATTTCAAAATCGGGTTTGGCTACCCTAGTTTATAGTGATTGAGGCACCAAATCCGAAAAGGCCAGTCATAATTGGTACCAGACCTAAAACATCTCATCATAATTGGTGTCGGACTCGAAACGGCATATCCCATCAAAGGTCACACACAAACCGACGCAATGCGTTGGGAACAAGCATCATCATGACGCATGATGTCATGACATCACCCTTTCTCTTGGACCAAATGGATCCAACAAATCACACAAAAAATTTAAGGAATTTGAAATACGCGGCCCACAGAGAGCCACATTACCTGCTCTCCACAACAACTACGACCCACGTTATCTGTTCAACAAGTTCGACCTTGAACAGCGTTATCCATTCATCGAGCTCGCCCGCAAGGAAGACCTTAACAAGCGGAGGGACTAACTGTATGGGCCAAAAATTATCTTAGTTATGATCAGACCATATCAGTATTAAGAGGGCCTGCGAAGGCTGCCACGTGTCACCGGTTTGACTTCGACAAAAGGCTTATTCAAGGTCGAAGTAGTCTACAAGAGATGAAGGGCTGGGTCGAGGAGTCAACAGTATCAAGGTCGAGGACGAGCACTTTTCTTAAACAGAGTAATAACGGGTAGTTTTAGGATAAGACTTTAAAGGGAATATTCTACTGAATATTCTCTAGATCTGTACTATTAGGATTTTGTGGTACATGTCCCCTTATAACTAGAAAGAGACATAGTTATAGGGAACATGGAACACTCACTTGTAAGACAACACATTGACATTCTCTGAAGATTCTTACTTTATTGCATAGATACAAAATATACCTTTTTTCTTGAGATCCTTGTCTAATGTTTCTCCCACGATCCAAGAAGAATCTGAATATTCAAAGGCTCGTCAATCTTTCATCATTGCCGAAAGTAATACCCAAGAATCTCACCCTTTTCGGGTAACTCACATATTTTTATTTACTTAAATGTCATTCGTTGCTATTTATTGTTATTTAATGGTATCTCCTTCATTTTTGGATCATTGGATATTATCAGTGTTGTCCTCATTTATTGTTACTTGGATAATATCCGTACTATCTTGCTATAAAAATCGGTTAATATATCTTTAGGATATTAATATTGGCTAAGATTAACTCTATTTTATTAAAAAATCTAATTGTTTAAACTTATATCTAAATTTTGGGTCAAACAATATTCACAAAGGATAGCTTGATATATGACAATCGCATTTATGAACTTGTTGGAAGTTACTTGTGAAGTACAATTTGAAATTTGTATAGAATTTTATAAATAAAAATATCAACTTTGTCAACTTTGGCTTAATACAATCATCACATTTTGAGAAGCATTAGAAGGCCAAATATAAATTACAGCAAATCCCGTTCCATTATTTTCTTAACTTTTTAAAGTAGAAAGGCGAGCATTAACTGTTCTTTAGCCAAGAATGATAGGACACACCAGGTAAACAAAAGTTTGGAATTCTATTACTCTGGCAAGGATCAACAGTTCCCAAACTAAGAACAAAATAAATTCACTATTGAAAAGAACTCTTCCAACTTGCTCTCACTCCTTTCTTTTCTTGTATTATGATTTCTTTCATTTTGTTGCCTATTGAAACAAACAGAACCAATAGTTTTGTTTCTTGAAAAAGTTGAAGTCAGTGTTTCCGACGTGCTAACAAATTGTATAGCACCATGACTTTTTTACAATGAGTTTATGTTGAATTATATTGGCTTGAACATTCAGCACATTTTAAAACTTCAAATTCCTAAACAAGTTGACTTTGACTATTTCTGACCAACTTAGTGGATGAAAAATGAGTTTTACCGAGACAATTTTTGGAGTACTGCTGTTCGGCCAAACTCATCGTGTCCTAATTGTGTCCATACTCGAAAAATATCAGTAAAGCCCTTCTCTTCATAATTGGCTTAGTGGTCATTTTTCCCTCCAAAATATTTCCCTCCAAAATTAGTTAATAAATATTGATTATCCCAAAACATTGGTCCCATAAATCATCATTCTCTCATGCATGGGCATTCGTATTTTTTCCTTTTATACGGTATAATTATTACGTTTTTTTTCGTATTTTTTTTTTCTAAATACAATTTATACGAATGGGGAGTTCAAATGTCTAGTATGTATACATAATATTGTCTTTTCATTTATATACTATAACTTGTCATACCATACACTTATGTTAATAGAGCTTTCATTAAACACATAATTCACCACCCTTATTCTTAACCTAAACATGAATGCTAACATAGAAACTAGTTTGGAGCCATTAAACCCGAATAACAGCCTAGAAACTAGATCAGATCAACTAAGGAATGCATTACACATATCATTGGGGTTGAATTCGGACGACAGTTTGATGAATGAAGATGATTTGATCGACATTGATTCAGACGGCAACTTCAATGATGGAGAAAATCATGTTGACGATGTTGCTGATGATGACGATGATTATGATTATTATGATGATGATGATGATGATGATGATGATGATGATGATGACGGCCATTATTTAGAGGAAGAGGCAGAAGTGGAGAAGAAAGGGAAATGCCTAATGAGTTCAATGAAGAAGATCTCATAACTGGTCCAATTACTAGGATGAGGTTCACTAGTAAGGATGTTGTGTTTGATTTTTATAAAGAACATGCAAGATTATCAGGGTTTTGCATTGTTAAAAGAACATCAAACAAAAAAGGTGGTGATATTGTTAGGTATGTTCAATATGGTTGTGATAGGTCTAGAAAACCAAGGAATAAGCATGTTACCAAGAGGATGAACTGTCCTGCTAGAATAAATGGAGTTTTGGAGGAGAATGGTTCATGGCGTGCTTCAAATGTGGTTAAAAAATATAATCATCAATTGGAACCAGCACTATCGCGATTGATGGCTGGACACAGATTGCTTAGTAGGTCTCTTAAGAGAACTCTTGTAGCCAAAGATATTGATGGCTTAAGACCCTCAAAAAATATAAGAGTCGCTGAAGTACTTTCCGGTGGCCCCGAAAATCTGGGTTGTACACCAAAGGATTGTCGAAATTATATTTTAAAGAGTAGAAAGCTTCATTTGCAGGAAGGAGACGCACAATCATTGCTCAAGTTCTTCAGTGACATGCAGCAAAAAGACAGGAAATTTTACTACTCCGTAGATGTGGATGGTTTTGGTCGACTTCGTAATATCGTATGGATTCATTCACACTCCAAGGTTGCATATGAGGAGTTTCATGATGTAATATGCCTCGATACAATATACCTAGTGAATCGGTACAATATGCCGCTTGCTTCATTTGTTGGTGTAAATCAGCATAGGCAGTCCATACTTTGGGATGTGCTCTTATGTCTAGTGAAGATATAATAAGTTACAAAATGGTGATCTCTAAATGGCTTGAGGCTCTAAACAATGTTCGTCCATTAGCTATCATGACCGACCAATGTCATAGTATTAAGGCTTCCATAAATGAATTGATGTCAAATGCGGTACATAGATTTTGTATTTGGCACATATTCGCAAAGTTGCCCACGAAGTTAAGCGGAGTTCTTGATGCTAAGATTGCAAAGGCAGAATTTAAGGCCTTAGTCCTTGATAGAATTAACGTTGATGAGTTTGAGAGAAGATGGACTGAATATATTGAAAAATATAACTTAGATGGAAGGGATTGGTTTTATAAGTTGTATTTGGAGAAGGAAAAGTGGGTTCCTGTATACCTAATGACCACTTTTGGGTTGGGATGTTGTCCACACAGAGAAGTGAAGGCATGCATGATTTCTTTGATAGATTTATCACCTGAAAAAGCACTTTGAAACTATTTGTTCAGCAATATGAGTTAGCCATAAGATCAAAGTTCGAGAAAGAATTGGAAGCTGAATATAGGTCAAGGTGCTTTGAACCAAAATGTTTGTCCGAATTCGCATGGGAGGAAAAACTTCAAAAATGTTATACTCGTGAAGTGTTTGAATTTTTTCAGTTACAATTAAGAAAATTTTTCCATTGTGAAATCAGCGCCCCTGAAGATCATCAAGCAACCCCTAGAGTGGAAAAATACATTATATCAGATTCTTCGCAAAGGAGTTTTAACACTAGAGATCCATTTGTATTCACGGTTGAATATACTCCTATTGGCTAATATCTAAGTTGTAGTTACAAGTGGTTTGAAACAAGGGGTATTCTATGATGTCATATACTAAAGGTGTTGTCTCACAAGAGGATTAAAAACGTTGATGAGAGGTATTTATTGAAAAGGTGGAGAAAGGATATTGTTCGTCCGCACTTGAAACGTTTCTTTCTAGGAGGTTACCCACGTATGACTTCTGAATACATGATGTACAAGGAACTATTAAAGCATTTTTAACGGGTTTGCGATATTGCATTGGACACTGAAGTGATGAGGCAATATATTAAGTATAATTTGAACAGATTGGAACATGGCCTTATGAATTGGGATGATGATATGATAGTTCCAAATTGGAATTTGGAAGATACACATGATGGTGAGGGTGAGGGTGAAGGAAGAGATATAAGAGATCCTAGATATGTAGCTTCTCGTGGACGTCCAAGGTTGAATAGATATAGAGGGCGAATTTATTAATACTTTAGAAGTTCACAAACGGGTGATAGAAGTGGAGTTAAAGGCAATAGGAGGGGTAGAGGTGGTGGTAGAGGTTTTGGTAGAGGTGGTGGTGGAACTGGTGGTAGAGGTGGTGGTAGAGGTCGTGGTAGAGGTCGTGCTAGAGGAGGTGGTAGAGGTAGTGGTAGAAGTCATCTGCTAACAGAAGGAATTGAGGTAAAGTTTAACAAATTTAATTTAATATTTTATTTTACTTTTAGGTAAATAAATTACTTAATAGTCTTATTTAATATAATTACAGCAAGATGATGCAACAGTACAACCACAGAGTAGCTTGCCTGATCTAAATGATGAAGCATATTACGAAGTAGAAGACTTGACCATTTGGTTTGAGATGATTTAAGTTTGAAACTTGTTTAATTTGATTTGAGATAGATTTTTTTGATTTTATTGACTTTGTTTTTACAACGTGTGGTATTTTTTTTGTTCATAAATGTGAATTATATTATTCAATAAATGTGAATTATATTTGTGTTATACAATCCTACCTTCAACATTCAACATATTTGTGTTTGTTGCATTTTTTTTTAAGATAAAACCATGCCTAATCCCCTTCTCTTCTTACATGAAGTACAACTACACTGCCAATGCAGTGTAGATTTTACCAAAATAAAAATAAAAAATACCAAACCAACCCGTTTAACTACCCAATATAGCATTTACTTTTACAAATTAAAAACATACCAACCCATTTAACTTCCCAATCCATCAATTACTACCATTTTCGGAATTTTTAAATGATAAAAAAAAAATATAGTAAAGAAAACCAAGATGCAGATTAAAATTTCAAAATAAAATACTTCAAATGTTATTAATGGTGGGAGTTGAATTAATGGTGGGAGTTGAATTAATGGTGTAGGTTGAATTGTATTTGTTGTTTCGAATTTTAAGTAAATATCAAATACAATTTAATACTAACACTATTCACATACCAACTTTTTGAATGAAACACTATTCACATTCCCACCATATAGTTAGAGATTGTATTTGCATGAATATTATATTCCAACCATGACACTATACTGAAAAGACACAAAAAAAATTAAAATTATAACAAATGGAAAATTTAATTACATTAACATTTATAACAAAATGTACATATTAGATAATTTCAAATAAAACTTACACAAAACGTACACATTACTAGATGAAAATTAAATAAAAAATAATAAAAGTAAAAAAACAACACAAACATGGATTTCCAACAAACATAACCTACAAACTAGTTAATTTCAACGGGATGTTCTGGAGTTCCTTGCGCTTTCACTTGCACTTTGAAGACAACATACAGTTCTTCAATTTCAACCAACTCAAATTTAACAAAACAACCCCGCTAATAGGAAGTCCACCGGCTAAGGTTGTTGTAGTCATATGAACTATGATAATTACATTGTTGCAATTCATTGTAATGTAATAGTTATTTCTATAGTTTCATACATTAAGGTCATACGTATCGGCCAATGGCAACTAAGTAATTCCACCGAGTAAAGATATTTTAGTCATATGACCTATGATAATTACATTGTTGCGATTCATTGTAATATAATAGCCGTTTATATAGTTTCATTCATTAAGGCCATATGTATCGACCAATGGCAACCATACAAGTCCACCGGCTAAGGTTGTTGTAGTCATATGAACTATGATAATTACATCGTTGCGATTCATAGTAATATAATATCCGTTTATATAATTTCATACGTTAAGGTCATACGTATCGGCCAATGGCAACCATACAAGTCCACCGGCTAAGGTTGTTGTAGTCATATGAACTATGATAATTACATCGTTGCGATTCATTGTAATATAATAGCCGTTTATATAGTTTCATCCATTAAGGTCATACATATCGGCGAATGGCAACTAAGTAATTCCACCGAGTAAAGTTATTTTAGTCATATGACCTATGATAATTACATCGCTGCGATTCATAGTAATATAATAGTCGTTTATATAATTTCATACATTAAGGTCATACGTATCGGCCAATGGCAACCATACAAGTCCACCGGTTAAGGTTGTTACGTTGTAGTCATATGAACTATGATAATTACATCGTTGCGATTCATAGTAATATAATATCCGTTTATATAATTTTATACATTAAGGTCATACGTATCGGCAAAAGGAAACCATACAAGTCTACCGCCTAAGGTTGTTGTAGTCATATGAACTATGATAATTACATCGTTGCGATTCATAGTAATATAATATCCGTTTATATAATTTTATACATTAAGGTCATACGTATCGGCAAATGGAAACCATACAAGTCTACCGCCTAAGGTTGTTGTAGTCATATGAACTATGATAATTACATCGTTGTGATTCATAGTAATATTATAGCCGTTTATATAATTTCATTCATTAAGGTTACATGTATGACCTTATTTATATAATATTAAATATATAATTATAATATATTTTTGGTTAATCTTAATTATAATAAAAGGAAAATCATGATAATAAAAGAAAAATCATATTTTTTGTATTTTGCTGTAATATATTAGGAGGAAAAACAAGATGACATTTTTGGACTCAAATGTTAAATATAATTTTCGGAGCGAAACAAAGTGAAAAGTAAAAATACATTGTTTGGAGGAAAATTGAAAGTTTTTACTCTTTATATATCTCTTAAACACAAGAACAACATATCTCCAACTCTTTAAGAAAAATAAATACTTTAAACATGAATGTAGGCGGATGGATCGAAGAAGAATTCTATCCATGGTTTCAGATGAAAGTTTCCAGATCGTACATTAGTCATGATTATCTGGTAACTTTATTTTTTTAAATTTTTATTATTTTTAACTGTTGATTATCCCAACTAGCAATGAACTCTAAACCCTGTCTTTACACTATGTTCTTGCAGTTTCTTCCAATGAGTATATGTGGCTATCTTCCTCCTATTTCGACTAACACAACTCTTCGATGTAATGGGACGGTGTGGGCTATGACTCTCACAAGTGGTGTTCGGAGAAGACTCGTCAATGGGTGGAAACAATTTGTTGTCGACAATAATCTGAAGAAAGGGAATGTTGTTCTCTTTGATTTAGTTCAGGCTACATCAGGGGTTGTGATCTTCTCTGTTCAAGAGTTAGGATTAACTAATGCTTAGCTTGATAATTTCTTATCTTTAGTTATTTGTAATGATGAAATTATGAATCAAATTAATGGATGAGTTCCGTTAATGGATTAGTATGATTGTTCTTTATAATATTGTTTGTATTTTCCATTTATTATTGTTATATTTATTTATTTTAATAAGACTAAACCTAAACCTAAACATAAACCCTAACTCCTAAACCCTAAACCTAAACGAACCTAAACCTAAACCTAAACCTAAATAAGGATAAAATAATTTTACATGGATTTATCTAGACTTCTAAGATCAAGACTACTATATGGCAGAAGTTTTAAAAAAAAAATCCAACATCTATGAATTGCATGCCACTATATGGCAGAAATTGTTTTTAAAAAAAATAAAAATAAAAACCAAAATGTGTATAAGCGGATGGATAAAAACAAGTTCCTATAATTAATTGTAGTCATAGAGGAGAGTAATGGTAGCATGGATGAGTTCAATGAGGAATAGAGGAGTGAAATCGACTACTGGGAGAAGTGTAATGGTTGCATCAATGAGTGGAAGAGGCTACTGGAAAGTGTAATGGATGCATAGAGGAGTAGAAGGGGTTGCTATGATGTGTTATATCTGCACTGAAAACTGTAATGGTTGTATAGGGTCTCTACAAAATAAATTAAGTCCTATCAGGAAGTGGAATAGTTATTATAATTGAGAGATTACCATATAATTCTCCCTATATATTTCAGAAAATATGGTAGACCTACATAACTCAATCAAACTTAAACTACTACTACATCTAAGCATAGCGATGGATAGGACTCCCACCAAGAAAGTTGTTGAACAACCACTACATGGTTCACCAGTCAGTCACAATATTCTATACCAAGATCTAAAGCGTGACTATACTAAGCTGAAGCGTGAGGTTAATGAATTGATTGAGAGGGTGGTACATGATTCAAGCATTGACTACTTAAAAGGTGTGACGTTGGAAGATAATCCTCTTACTTCTCTCTATGCTATGCTTGACGATATGCCCATACCCTTAGTCCAGAATGGTTCTAAGAGCAATTCTTTCATTGTCATCACTAGCGATGCCGAATCCGCCTCCAAGACCTCAAAGTCTCTTTCCGTGAACCAGAATATTGAGTAGTGTGTTTTTCTTGGTTACACGTTTATATACCTCCCCCCCCCCCCCCCCCCCCCNGTGATGTTATCATGAATTTTCATATTAATGAATGAATTATTATGTTTTGCATCTTTTTTTTCTTAATGATCGTTTGATTCAAGTTAACAAAACAGTCATATTGTATTCAATACTTCAACTGTTCGTTTTATGCCTAGTGAAATGAAAGTACTAATATTAAACATTTGTAAAGATTAATTAAGGTCCTTTAAAATTGGTCAATTTTTTTTCCTAATTAATATAGCACATTGAGCTCAATAGTAACATTTCAAATTCAATATTTCAACTGTTCGTTTGATACCTAATGAAATGAAAGTACTAATAGTAACATTTGTAAAGATTAATTTAATTCCGTTAAAATTGGTCAATTTTTTTTTTCAGAATTTGTATAACACATTGAACTTATGACACCAACCTTGGACAATAGGAAAATGTATTGACAATAAAAATGAAGATAGTTGAGTATTTGAAGATGCAATACTGAACTTATGAAGATAGTTGATGAGTACTTGAAGATATATAATTGATTACTTATGAATCAAAGTAGTACGGATTAAAACAGGTGCAAAATGATAACACTTTGACAAATTAAAACTTCAGTTCAATTCATAATACTTTTTTTTTTAAATGAACAATTTTGAAATCTTCATCCCTACAAGCATTCCAGCTAACAACACAGATGACATAGCACTTTCTCTACTGTCACCTTCAACCCCAACATCACTTTCATCAACAAAAGAACTTGAAGATTGTTCTTCACTGGCAACATTTTCCTTTTGGAACTCATTGAATGCTGCTACTGCTTCATCATAAGATTTGTAAGACTTGAAGATGCTTCTTTTGAAACCTATAACCATAGGAGCACACTCACACCAAGAGTTGTATAATCCGTATTTTTTACCACGAAATACCACATACACCTTCGATGATGCCGATATAATATCAGCTTGAGATCCATTTCTAAACTCGTTGAACGCTTCTATGGCTTCATCATACGTTTTGAAGGCCTTGAAGATGTTGCCCTTGACACCAATAACAATAGGAGCACACTGATGCTAAGAGTTATACAATCCAGGCCTCTTACCACGAAACACTACATAAACCTTTGAAGCATTATTCCTCTTCCATTGGTCCATTCCTTAATCTAACAATAAGAAAAGATAAGAGATGAAGAAGGAGAAAACAAATTAAAGATAGAAATGTCAATGGGGGCAGTAAAAACTTCTTGGTTGAATCACTCTATATTTAAGTGTTAGGGTTAGAAAGTATATAGTATTTTTTTAGTTTAGTGATACAATAATATAGAAATGGAAATACAGTAATTTAATCGTATTCTTTTTAGTATACTATGTGTGTATTTTAGTGTATTTCATTTAAATGGTATAATACATGTATATGAGTATAATTTGCTTTATCAAAAATAGTGTAGCATGCATGTATAAATGTGAAAGAAGCATAGGAAAGGTAAGATCATTTAACTAATGAGAGAGAATTAGAAGGAAAACAATAAAAAATACTAAAGGGTATATCTGAAAAACAAAAATTGCTAAATATCAATTATGTCTTTAAAAGCCGTGTGAAGTTACCATAATACCCCGTTTGGGACGTTTGAGCCAAAACGAGTTTGGCCAAATATATTCCATAAAAAAAATACAACTCTTCCAAGTTTCAGTGAGTATATATATCACCTCCAATAAAATGATTAGCTATATTAAGTAATAAAAAATCGTGGAAAACAATGTGATCACCGAAGCCAACACACTCAATCAATTTCGTAGAGGCTAAACGGAAACTACGAATTAAATCTCCTGACAACCAACTTGCGCGGACCTTTTCTCCAGTCTTATTCTTTTCTCTTAAGTTCCTTTTGGAACATTTCATGTTGGGACGTCTGCACCTCTTTCTATTTTGAGTCGTTAAAACAAAGAAAGGCTCACTAGAACTTAAATGGGAAAAACAAACGTGAGAAATGAAGATTTAATCACAGCAACAGCTTTTATGGTAATGATGAAAGGACCAGTGTAATTAATATAATATGGACCACTTTTATTTTTCTTTAAGCTTGCATGTGACAACATATTATTAGTATTATTAAGTTCAATAAAGACTAAAAGAAAGTGCGGACCTCTCTAATCTACTACAACTTAGCTACGTCAATCACATAGAAATTCACGTTTTTTTAGTTGCACCAAGAAATGTCTTTAGATGGCTACATCTTAAACAACTAAAACATATGACACCGAAGAGTGTGGCATAATAATCAATAAAATGGGTCGAGAATCATGTGGCCTAAGTTTCAAATTTGAGTAGAGGCAAAAATGCTTGGTGATTTTTTAATATGTCCAAATTATTATAGACAATATTATTTGATACCTATACTGGTAGGAAATAGTAGATACTCGATGAGCTCAAATGCCGGAAGGACTAGTGCATTTAATATAATATGGTGGCGTCGTGGTTCCTTCTGATCCAATCATATCCCGTTCGTGGCTTTCCCTTAACTAGTTTTTCGGCACGTGCGTTGCACGTGTATATCTAACTATATGTATATAATTTTATAAAGTACTATAAATATTATTATAATAATTAAATTTCTGTGAAAAAATCAATGTAGATCACCGTATGGAGAATTTCTTTGTCGAAGTCAAGATGATAAGTTAGCGTCTTAAATAAATGAGCTCAAAATGCCTAAGTCCTATTTTAAAAGGACCACAATGCCTCCAGCGATTCCGCACCTGCAGTCTCTAGGCCGCATTTGCGACAACGCTTCTGCGGACCAAGGTCCGCTTCTGTGGAAGTGCCTAAGGCTTGCTGGTTTCACTCCTGCGGACGAGATCCCGTTTCTGCGACCAGCTTGCCGCTCCTGCGGCTCAGGCCGCTTCCGCATTTCCTCAATCACACATGCAATTCCGTAGGTGCGCACAATCACCCGCATATGCGGTCCATGGCCAAACATTTCCAACCGCTGGTGTAGCAGCTCTTTTGAGCCCTAACTCAATCTGCGCATCATCTGAATGGCATTCGCAGCCCCTCTGGTCCTGTCCAAACATACCAACAAGTTTGAAATCATAAAACGGACTCGCTCGAACTCGCGGAATGCACAAAACAACATTAAAACTATGAATCACACCCCAAACCAATTGAATCAAAAATATGAATTTCAAGTTCTTCTTACTCCCAACGCACCGAAATATACTTAAACTACTCGGAACGACTCCAATCCAAGTCTTAAATCACCGTACAAAATCATTCTCAGACTCGGAATCCCAATTGGACTTCGATCACACCAAATCCTACTCCAAACCAAATTTAAAGAACTTTGAAACCTTCAACTAGCCAACTTTCATTATTAGGTGCTGAAACGCTCGTGGGTTATCCAAAATCTGATCCGGACATACGCCTAAGTTCGAAATCATCATGCAAACCTATTGGAACTGTCAAATCCCGATTCCGATGTAGTTTACTCAAAAAGTTGACCAAAGTCAAACTTAGCCTTTTAAGGTCAAACCATAGAACCAAGTGTTTGATTTCAACCCGAACTCTTCCAAATCCCGAACTAACCCTCCTTACAAGTCATAAAACAATAAAAGCACGTACGGGAAGTATTATTTAGGGGAATGAGATTCTAGAAAACAAGACGACCGGTCGGTTCGTTACAATTGCACTATTCATATTGCCCATTTTTTTTATAGATGATAGTTTCAATTAATAGAAAATAATGTAATAGAAAAGTTGTAGTATAAATTATAGTATAACATCATTTTCAGAATCGATAATCTTTACAATAATATGAGATAATATAAGAGTTAACAATCTCTACATTTTGATATTGATTAAGAGTTAATTTTTATCCCATAATTCGAAAATGTGCTTCACACGATTCTATGCATACATGATGCAACAAATATATATATATATATATATATATTTGNTATATATATATATATATATATAAATGTGTGTGTGTGTGTGTATTCCAAGTAAATATTTTTTGGCAATTAAATAACAATTAACAATATAAAATATAAATTTGACAAGCATTTCAAGATCATTATAAGTATGTTATTTGTCCTAATATCTACAAATAAGTTTTACAAAAATCATAAAAAGCAAGAACTCAAAAATAAATAATAAATTAAAGTTAAGAAAATAGAACCCGATTTTGATTGAATCTCATCCGAAAAATTTGCATATTGTCACTGAACGCCTTTCGCCTTTATTCCTTTAGCATGCGATTGACGATTTGTACAATTTCTGTGAATTTCTCATTACGTGAATTTATCTTCTTCTGAGTGCATTACGTTACCTTTTTTTGTATAAGAAGATGAACCACAAATGCAACAATTGTCATTTGACACACATTTGACAGCAATATATCTCACATGAAAAGATTTTGCCACAAGATAATTCTTGTCACGTATAAGAATGAATATATATTAAATAATCGTGCCTATCCATCCTTTAGGCTCAACTAAGGCTACTATGAAAGGTTACACCTCTTCAAATAAATTTAGTAATTTTATTTAATAGTTTTTTGTAAATTGGATATTTAAATTAATTAGAAGAGAAATTATGTAATTCAACTTTTTAGTTAAGCTCTTCCTACTTTTAATATAAATTAGTATCTATGAACGTGCGTTGCACATTAATAATGGCACGTGATGATTTAAATATTTATTTATATAAAGAAACAATAAAATTTAATTAATGAGAAAAATTTTATGTTTAATAATACAACAATCATCTAAATGCTGAAATTTTTTATTACATTGGCATAATACATGAATTTAAAATAAATGGAGATCATCAAAACTTACACAAATGATCAATTTTATCATGGTAGTTAGATAATTATGTATTATAGTTTAAAAGTATTCAATCTGATGGTATTTTAACGAACACTACTTTGTGGACAATATATTTTTGTTTATGTTTTCTCTTAATGCTTTGGCTGCTCTGCCTTAACCAAAACTCTTGTTGTCGGTCTTGATATCCCTCTTGAAAGTGCAACATACAATTGTTCGTGCAGAAAATATATTGCGGTAAATATAGTCCAGTATTTAGGATGTTTGTCCTTGTGCTTTATTTGTTATATTATCAAAACATAAACATACTAAAAATTATTTTCACACAAATTTAAAAGGATATTCCTTAGTTTCAGAAGACGAAAGTTGAAGTCAGGGATAAGAATATACTTAGACGCACCTTGACTAGTATCATAATTTTTGCATGTATGACGATATTGTCAAAACTTCTACATATCATTTATGTGCTATTACATAAGCTATTCGGCGTATCTAAGCTTTTCAGTAGCATGATGGACATATTTTTTTAAAATTAACCTATATACAATGGAAGATCAATTTTAACTTACTATATTATATATACGCTGACACTAGCTGTAATGACTCGGCCGGTCGTTTCGAGAGTTACAGCCCCGTTTCCCTCATTTCTGCTTCTTTCTTTATTTACAGCTGTATTATATCTTATTGGGTTGGTTGGTTCGGGTCCGAAGTGGTTTCGGAGTGAATTGAGACACTTAGTCTCTTTATTATAAGCTTAAGTTGGAAAAGTAAATCGGATGTTGACTTGAATGTAAACGACCTTGGATTTGAAGTTTGATGGTTCTGTTAGCTCCGTTAGGTGATTTTGGACTTTGGAGCGCGTTCAGGATGTGATGTGGAGGTTCGTAGTAGAATTAGGCTTGAATCGACGAAAGTTGGAAATTTGGCGATTTTGGTCGGCAGTGAAAATTTTGATGTCGGGGTCGGAATGGATTTCCGAAATATGGGATAGGTTCGTGGTGTCATTTTTTATGTGTGTGTAAATTTTGATGTCATTCGGACGTGGTTTGATAGGTTCGGCAGTTTGCGGAATTTGGAAGTCTAAAAGTTCTTAGTCTTGAATCTGAGTGTAATTTGGTGTTTTGATGTTCTTTTGAGCGATTCGAAGGTTCGACTAAGTTCGTATGGGGTTACATGACTTGTTGGTATGTTTGGTTGAGGTCCCGAGGGCCTCGGGGTGATTCCGCGTGGCTAACGAATGGTTTGGTGTTGGAAAAGTGCAGCTGATCTGCTGTTGTAATTTGCTTCTGGTTTCCTTTTACGCGTTCGTGAGAGGGGCCTCGTGTTCGCGGAGAGAATTTTTGAGCTGGGGAGATTTTGTACTTCGCGTTTGCGAAGAAGAGGACGCAAACTCTAAGGTGTGATATGTGTGTGTATTGCAAACGCGTGAGTGGTGTCGCGTTTGCGAAGAGGAGTGAGGCAGTTGGGGACCCAGGTCCTTGGTCTACGCGTTCACGAGGTGAGGACTGTGTTCGCGAAGGGATGCGCTATTAAAGATTCGCATTCGCGAAGCATTGGCCGCGTTCTCATGAGTTAATTGGGAGGCATTCTAAGTTGGCCTACACGAACGCGAGAGGACGGTCGCATTCGCAAAAAAGGAAATCTGGGCAGACAGTATTAATTCAAAAAATGAGGGTTTGAACCTACTTTCATATCCTGAGCTAGAGGACACGGAATTGGGAGATTTTTATGAGGATTTTTGTGGAGTCGATCGGGGTAAGTGATTTCTACTTGGTTTTTGTCAAATTACATGATTATGTCTTTAATTCCACCATTTAATTTGTGATTTGTGGTGAGAAATTGGGAAAAAAGAGGAAGAACTCTTGAGTTAGAATTTTGAGGTTTTAAATAGGATTTTGTTATCGGATTTGAGTAATTTTGGTATGGTTAGGCTCGTGAGTGAATGGGCTTTCGGGTTGTGCGAATCTTGTCAGATTATGAGACGTGGGCCCGGGGGACAAGTTCGGGCCAATTTCGGATTTTGACTATGATTTGGTACTTTTCTTGTGGATTTGATCCCTTTAGCCAAAATTGATTGTGTTGTACTACTTGTGGCTAGATTCGAGACGTTCGGAGGCCGAATTGCGAGGCAAAGGCATCGCGGAGTAGAGATTTGCTTGGTTTGAGGTAAGTAACGCTTTCAAACTTGGTCCTAAGGGTTTGAAACCCAAATTTATGTGTATGTGATTGGTAGTAAGGTGACGCACATGCCAAGTGACGGGCGTGAGGGCATGCATCGTGAGAATTGTGGCCTTGGTGATTCCATGGCATCGTTTAGTGACTCTATCCTGTTGATATCCATGTTTTCATCATGTGATAAAGTAATTGAGCTATAAATCATGCTAGAGATCATGTTTAGGCTTTATGCCGGTATTAATGGAACCCTTAGTGGTCGTTTCGTGCTGTCATCTCACTATTTACATTTGTATTCTGTACTCAGTCATGTTCTTGCATTTTATATCATATCCCAGTCTTAGTTATTTATTGATTCATCATATCATTGTTCCGGGTTTGTTTTCATGACATTGTGAGTCCGTGAGTGAGACTGGAGAGATTGATGACTGAGTAATGTCGAGAGCCTGAGTATGAGTGGCAGTTGTGGTATCGAGTTGCACGCCGCAGCGGTTATATTGATGATTATGATAGCGCTTGGGCTGTAGGAGCCCCTCCGGAGTCTATAACACACCCCAGTGAGGGCGAGTGATATGATTGAGGGATGGATCTTCCCTGGACATGGATCTTGTCTGAAGTACTTGTTACCTGGAGATGGATCTTCTCCACAAGGATGGATTGCCTTTGTTCCTCAGTACCGGATGACCTATAGTTAGTGTTGTATATATTCCGGGATGGATCTTCCCTGGGCCGTATGAGTCATATACGGTACCGAGTGGTTGCCATATCGAGAGTGAGGGAATTGAGGCTGACATCATGGTGCATCACTTACAGTATGTGCATTGGCATGTAGTGGCAGTAGAGTCATATTCATTACACTGTTCGGATCTATTTTACTTCCGATTATGAATTACCTAATTATTTTAAGAGCATGTTTACTATTTGTGCATTTATTTAATATTATTTGTGCCGGTTGAGTTCGTCACTATCTTCAGTTCATATTTTGGACTTGTTACTTACTGAGTTGGTGTACTCACGTTACTCACTGCACCTTGTGTGCAAATTCAGGCATTTGTGGTCACGGTGGCGACTGCTGATTTAGGCATTGGAGTCTGGGACTTTCGAGGCAGCTGCATAGCGTTCGTGGACCTTTATTTCCCTTCCTTAGTTTATCCGTATTTTTAGTTTATTACCCTAGATACTATTGTTCATTTTGTTTCATTATTAGACGTTTATGTACTCAGTGACGACCCGATGTTTGGGACGATTGTACCATGTTTTAGATAAATTCTATTTTTTTAATAGGCTTTTATTTAAATGTTAAATCTTTCCGATGTTATTTCAAAAAGGTATTTTTACTGTACTGGAAAGGAAATGTTGAATTTAGGCTTGCCTAGTCCCACAATAGGCGCCATCACGACAGGGTAGGTTTTGGTCGTGACAAGTTGGTATCAGATCCTAGGTTACATAGGTCTCACGAGTTCTGAGCGGGTTTAGTAGAGTCTTGCGTATCAGTACAGATACATCTGTAGTTATCTTCGAGAGGTTGTAGAACCCTTAGGGAAATTCCACATTCTTGAATTCTTGTCGTGCGAATCTGTTGATTCTGGTACCTAAACTTTTGTTGTTTTGTTCTCTCACAGATGGTGAGGACTTGTACTACCAGGCAGGAAGGCTAGCCACCAGTACCACCAGCCAGAGCCGCGAGAGGCCAAGGTTGCGGTAGGGGCAGAGGTGCAGCCCGTACAGCAGATGGGGCAGTGCCTGCAGATCCACCAGCTGCCCCAGATTAGGACCAGGTCCCAGTTATGGATGCTCCAGTGGGACCAGCCCAGGCACCACATGTGCCTATCGTGATTCCTGGTCTTCAGGAGGCCTTAACTCAGATTTTGACCGTGTGTACCGGCCTTGCTCAAGCGGTCTCTACTTCGACGACCGCAGCCACTTCTCAGGTCGGGGGAGGCACTCAGACTCCCGCCGCCCGCACACCTGAGCAGGTTATACAGGGACTCCAGATATCGGAGGCACCATCATCCTAGTCGTTTGTAGCTGCACAGGACTATATGGTTCCTACTATTCCTGAGGATGATTAGCGTAGGTTGGAGAGGTTTGGGAGAATCCAGCCTCCACCTTTCATTAGTATAGAGAGAGAGGATGCCCAAGATTTCTTGGACAGGTGTTAGAGGATACTCCATACAACAGGTATTATAGAGACTTGTGGCATCTCATTCACCACTTTTCAGTTCTCTAGGGATGCACTCAGATGATGGGAGACTTACGAGAGGCGTAAGCCCGTCGGCGCAGCACCCCTTACTTGGCAGCAGTTCTCTGTTGTCTTTCCGGAGATGTTTGTGCCTCCATATCGCAGAGAGGAGCTGCGCAGACAGTTTGAGCAACTTCGTCAGGGTGATATGTCTGTGACGCAGTATGAGATGTGGTTCTCGGAGTTGGCCCGTCGTGATATCTGGTTGGTCCCCACAGACAGAGAGAGGATCAGGACGTTTATAGATGGCCTCACTTTTCATCTGTGATTGCTTATGACTAGAGAAAGAGTGTCTGGTGCTACTTTCGATGAGGTTGTCGACGTTGCTCGTCAGATTGAGATGGTTCACGGTCAGGATAGGGTTGAGAGAGAGGCCAAGAGGCCTCGCGGATAGGGTGGATTTAGTGGTTCTCCTTCTGGGGATCAGTTCCAGCATGGTAGAGGTCGTCCTTTCAGACATGCTAAGACAGCTCGCCCAGTTCACTGTGGTGCATCGTCCGGTCATGGATCCCATGGTTATCAGCAGGGCCATACATCATTGAGTGCACTACCAGCTTAGAGCTCATAACATACACCATCAGCTCAGGGTTCGTCTATGTCAGGAACTTCCAGCGGTTATTATAGTGCTCGGGGTTCACTTCAGTCCTCACAGCCATTCATAGGGCAAGGTTGCTTTGAGTGTGGATATTTGGGCCATATTAAGAGGTATTGTCCCCATCTTTCAGGAGGTTCCTCTCAGCAGAGGAGTCAGTCTGCGACTTCAGCACCAGCTGCTCCACCACCTGCAAAGTTAGCTAGAGGTGGAGCATAGTCAACTAGGGGCCGCCCGGGAGGGGGAGGCCGACCAGGGGGCGGCCAGGCCCGTTTCTATACGCTCCATGCCAGACCAGTTGTTGTGATTACAGGTGTTGTCTCAGTTTGTCATAGAGATGCCTCTGTATTGTTTGATACTGGTTCCACTTATTCATATGTTTCCTCGTATCTCGCTCATTTTCTAGATATGCCCCATGAGTCTTTAGTCTCATCTGTTTATGTATTTACTCCTGTGGGCGATACTATTATTGTGGACCACGTATATCGGTCATGTGTGGTGACTATTGGGGTCTTGAGACCCGAGTGGACCTTTTGTTGCTCAATATGGTTGATCTCGAAGTGATATTGGGTATGGATTGGTTGTCTCCATGTCATGTTGTTCTATATTTTCACACTAAGACCGTGACGTTGGCGATGTCGGGGCTGCCGAGGGTTGAGTGGAGCAGCTTTATAGACTATGTACCTAGTAGAGTGATTTCATAACTTGAAGGCTTAGTGTATGGTTGAGAAGGGTTGTCTATTGATGAGTGGTGATTTTACCACTCATTTTAGTATCTTTTCTTGGTATTTTGCGTCCTTTAATGATAATATGATGTCGTTTATGGCGTGTATTGTTAGATTTTCAGGTAAATGATGCCATGAAGTGATTTGAATTCAATTGAGTGAAATTGAGCAAAACAATGGTTGAAAGAATGCAAAAGTCTCTAGGGATTCCGCATCTGCGGAATATTGTGCGCAGAAGCGATCTCGCACCTGCGAGGAGAGAGTCCGCATATGCGGAGTTGAGCAGCTTGACCTAGGATCGCATCTGTGAGTCAAGACCCACTTCTGCGGTTGCGCATATGTGGATCCAGTGCTTCCCTTCATTTTCCACATTTGCGATGGGCGATCCGCATCTGTGGAGCCGCACCTGCGAGGATCTTTCCAAAGGTGCGGTCAACGGGCATCAGTTCTGGGTAGAAATTACAATTCACATTTTCTCAATTCCAAACCCACAAATACATGACCTAGTAGATATTTTTGATAACTTTTACATCTTTGGCAGATCTTTGTCTAATTTTCAGTCCTTACGCTAGAGAAAACAAGTTTTGGAAGCTAGAGTTCTCGCACACACACTTGGACTTGAAGATTTGAAGCTTTTGGTTGAGAATTTCTTACTCCTTTACGCTCATTTCTTCATTTCTTTGCTTTGAATTGTATATCTAAGTGTGTAGTATTTTTTCAACACTTGAATCTTGTTTATGAGAATATTCATATTTAAAGTGTGGATTAAATACCTTGTTGTGCTTATGTATTGAACGATTTTTATTTATTTATGAAGTGAGTTATTGTTTCTGTAATTATTCTTGTTCTTTAATGTTTTCAAAGGGATTAGCTAACCCTAGGACTCTCCCGTTAACTTCAAGTTAATTTTGGAAAAGATAATTTGGGGTTGGGAAAGATTAATTAACAAGAACTTGAGGCTTTAACCCTCATTTTATAGATTCTACCTAGGGATAGGATTGAACTACTTGTAGCCATATCCGGATGTGCCTAATCTCTTAATTATCTTAGGTATAATTCAATTAGGAAGTCTTGTTAGTCTTCGGAAGAAGCTAATTTAGAATTGTTATCCGTGGCTAATTAACATAAACTCGCTCATATTTGTAAAATCATGAAATACATTGGATCGTTACTTTAGTGTAATTCTCGATGCATCCATACTTGTAGCCATTTATCATTTTACTTTATTAGTTTACATTTTCACATTTAGGTATAAACATTTTCAAAACCAAATTTTAAGTGTTTCGCATTGCATAACAAGTGATAATTCTCTTACATTCCTAATCGCCTACATATTGTTCTCTGTGGGATTCGACCCCGACTAATAGTTGGGTAATTTATATTGCATGTGACTGTGTCCATTTACTTTTTAGTAGTGGATTTAGACGTCATCAAAATTGGCGCAGTTGCCGGGGGACAATTTGGCGTAATTTAGGTTGTTAGAGAAATAAGCGTAAGTGATTTGGTCCAAATTTGTGAATATTTGTGTAATTATCTTTCTTACATTTGTCTATTTTTCTTGTTTGTTTCTTGTTTATTTTCTTAATTTTTGAGAAGAAGAAAAATGGCATCGTATAATGAAAATTGGTCGGATAGTAGTTGTTCATACCTTGATGACCCTTATCCTTATTGTGGAGGACCACACTCGTGGCAAAATTATTTAAATTCTCCTGGGGTTGGATTGTGCGCACAATATCAAACCTATGAGTGGATTATTTGTGATAAGTGTGGTCGTCAAAATGGTCATTGGTATGATTGTGCTTATTTGTCCTTCCCTTCCCCAAGCCCCCGTTATGATGATTCTACTTTTTGTGATGAAAATTATAGGGATAAAGAAGTGGAAGAAATTGAGCAAGGCCGAAATGGAGAGTTCCAGTTCATGTTAGAATGCCTACTTGAAGGAGGAAACAAAGAGCAAAATGTCTTGGAGGAGCTTTTGGAGAATAGTCTATAAAATGACTTGGCACTTGAAAGGTTGCACTCACAAATGGAAGAAATGCTTGAAACTTCAGAGGCCCAAAAAGCCTCGGAAGTGAATGATAGCCAAGAACCTCCTGTAGAGGTTGAAGTTGAAAATCCTTCTTTGGCACTTGATCAAAATCAAGAAGAACTCTCAAATGCTCAAAATGAGAGGATGACGCTCATGTTGTAGGATATTCTTGAAAATGAGGAGAAGCAAAGATTGGCACTTGAGGACTTGAAACAAAACTTGACTCGAAATGATGAGCATATCTGCACTTTGGAAGATCTAATAAAATCATTGATTGAGGCTCATTATGCCTATCAATTTGGAAGTGTGGAAGAAGGTCAAGAAGAGTCCAATTCCGAGGGAGAAAGTGAGTTTTATTTTGAGGAATCAAGAATTGAAAATCCGCCAACCGACTCCATGAGTATTAGTGATGCCAAGGAAAATATGGAATTTGAGTCAACCGGTGTAAATGAAAATTTTGTTGAGATTGACTCTAGTCCGGGGGAAATAGAGGATGTCAAAATTCGGAAGAATTCCAAGTTGGAGGTTTGAAGTCACATTCCAAGCATTTTTCAACATTGGACTTGTGTGGTGATATGAGGGATTGCGAGGAGAAAATGCAAGGGCCATACATCTTACAATTTGAGGGAACAAGAAGGAAAAATGACATTCCTCACATGAAAGCCAAGAAGTGCAAAATGAAGAATTAATGCTCTGCTTGATCATCAACTTACCACCACCCACCGCTCGTGATCACAAGTTTGATTCTAAGCTAGGTGCCTAGTTTATATCGTCCAAGTGGCGAGAAAAGTGGTAATGTTGGTCCGCATCGTGCCACGATGTTAAATGCGGCGCTCGGTGGGAGGCAACCCATCATTTTCAAAAAATTTAGTCGTTTTTGAAAAAAAAAAATTAGAATAGCTTAGTGTGTTATTTTGACTAATCTGCCAAGTTTCAGAGTTTTTGGAGTTGAATTGAGGAGTTTGAGACTTGGAATGCACAAAATAGTGGCTGCAAAAATCTGAGCACCAGTCATCTGGTGTAACCACATATGCAGAACATGTCTCGCAGATGCAGTCACGCAGAAGCGGGTTTCAAGGCACAGATGCATAAATTTCACAGATGCAGTTTTGTTCTCGCAGAAGCGGAATCGCAGAAGCAATTTATTACCCGCAGGTGCGGTAGTCGGGGAAGTTTAATGACCAAAATCCCTCATTTCATCAGGTAGTCTCTGACTTTGCTTTCCCAAAACCCAAACTCCTCCAGTTCTCACATACTCAAAAATCCTCCATTGCTCTTGATTTCTACTGCTCCCACACAAGACAACACAGGTATCTCTCACCTACTCCTTTCTTCTACTACTTCTTTCTCCTACTTCTCTTTTCTTTTTCTTTTTCTTCTTCTTCATCTCATCTATTCTACAGTCCCGTTTTCAGTTTTTTATTTTTATTTTTTTAATCACTGTTAGTTTTAGGAGTGAGGGAAAATGGTTGAGAGTGTCTGTGTGTGTGCTGCTACTAATGAAACAAATGGTTGGGTAATATGGTCACCCAATTTGTGTGAAGAAGCATAAGTTTTTCACTTCTTGCAAGGTGTTCGACGGATTGTCCAAAAGAAAAGTGGGTGCTAAGTACCACAAAATCAGTACTAATAGAGTCATAGGTTCATGTAGTACACTAATTTGGAAGTCTTGAGTACAAATTAAGTGCTAAAAAATGAGAATAATCCTGGGCATTTGAACCCTTTGATGAACTCCGTAGATGCGGCCTCACGCCTGGATTGATTGTTCCGCAGGTGTGACTTTTGCCAGAATGGGAAAAATCACAAAAGGGGTGGAAATCTCGCAGAAGCGTGACTGCACTTGCAGTGGTTCTTCCGCAGGTGCGGAAACTGGGCAGAATGTGAAATTCCAGTAGCTTTGCAAGTGGAGCTTCTCGAGCTCATTCGACTTGATTCTTTGGCCTAATTGCTTTATTTTAAATTTCCTAACATGATTCTATTGCCTGACTAACGTTGTTTGATTTTTTTAAGGTACTTTGAGCTAAAATGGACCCGAACATGAACGAAAATTCCTCACTTGATCATGAAATAGAGGAGGAAGATGTGGATGAACAATTTGACCAGTCACGCTTCATGTCGGCTGATTGTCACCGTCGGTATTATGACAACCTCCTCATAAAAAAGATAGTGCTTGAAAAGGGGATCTCCGAGGAGAAATTGGTCGAGCTACTCCCAGTATTCTATGGCCGTCTTCAAGCTTTCGGATGGTCATGCTTCATGGCTACTCCGTGCAAAGCCAATGAGGAGTGGGTTCGTGAGTTTAAAGCTAATATTAAGAATACAAACTTCACCGACCCACAACTCACCATAAAGAGTAAGACAGTGAGGTTTGGGATTGAGCAGATTAATGACATACTCGGAATTCCTGACCATCCACTCAGGCCAGTGCTAGAAAAGAATCATTGTAAAAACGCAGAATGGCTTGTTTCTAAACTCTATCCCACAAGCATGATAGAAAAATGGGCCAACAAAAGAAGGGGTTTGATGTCGATCGACTTCACACCTGAACCTAAAATATGGCTCTACATCCTCTGCAACAGGGTATCACCCTGTGGGAATGTTTGAGATGTATCATACACTAGAGCCTTGATCATTGAATGCCTCCTTGAAGGCATTCTTGTGAATGTCAGCCATTATATACTGCGGAAGCTGAGAGAGTACTTACACGACGACAGCCCAGGGTTGACGTTCTCTTAACTGATCACATAGATGTGTAGGCGGGCAGAGGTTGAGGTGCGCAGCACCGATCATTGGTTGCTGGCCGACAAAACCTTTCATCCGTTGAAAGTAACGGGGGAGGGTAGTGCAGTCAAGAGCAAAAAGAGGAAAATCACCACTGCAGGCAGACCAGAGTCATCCTCACAGGCAGCAATGCTTGAGGGACCATTTGGGGTGTTGAACTCGCAGCTTGGCATCATCCGTGACTTAGTGTCACAGCTCCTCAGTGGACTCTCACACTCCCAGCCTATGCCCGAGTACTTCACCAGGGATGACATGAAGACCTACTTAGATGCATACAAAAAGCAGGCAGACTCTCAGGAGAAGATAGCAGCATCTGTTGGCAAACTCGAGGCCGCCTATGGAAACTTGGCCAAGGCACATATGGATCTTCAGTCAGACTTTGAAAAGGAGAAAGCGAGAAACAAGAAGAAGGGCAAGTTTATGATCAAAATGTGGAGAGGCATCAAAGCTATCTTCAAATGGAGGCAGACGAATAGGCAGATACCTGTTGTTGATGCTGAGGATAGTGAGGAGTACTCTTTCAGGTCGAGTGATGATGTTGATGATGATGATGACGATGATGCTGATGATGAGGGCGAGGGTTCTCAGCAGCAGTGATTAGCCCTTCTCCCGCAGTCTGCTAGTCTGATGCAGACCTCAGGGAGACCCTCAAACTACTCTTATTTTCTTTTGATATTGTGCAGTGAGGACACTGCAATGTTTTTACTTGGGGTGGCTTTAGGGAGTATACTTTATTCATACATTAATGTTATATTTGTGCCCTTGTCGGGTTTATGTTGTGGTATGGATATTGTGTGCCCTTGACGGGCTTGTTTTATTATTGATTATCATGTGCTCTTGTCGAGCGTAGTTGTGATGTGTTGTACATTTACAGATTAGTCATTGTTATTCTATTTTCTTTAGTAGTTTTTAGTTTATGTTATTTTTGCTCCTTTAGTATTAGTTGCTTCTGTTTTATTATTTTCTTTAGTAGTTCTGTTCTTTTATTTTAGTTTTTTTAGTAGTATTTCCTTGGGTTTTCTTTATGCTACGGTTCTTTCTCAAGGAATATTTTTGTGTTGAACCGGGTGACTTTTCCCTGTGATACATGGCGTGACGACTTTCTTAAGGGAACTAGTCTTGTTTTGCTAGGTGGAGACTTTTGGATTATTTGGTACTAATAAAATTAGTCTCTTGTATGTAAAGTGTGAATTAAGAATACCCATCCGACTTGAATTTTTGTTTCAAATTGAAAAAAAAAAAAAAAAGTAAGTTGCATGGGGTAATAATAATTTTTGTGATAACTTTTTGGCTCTTTTGGTGACTCTTTGCCCACCAGTTGGCATGATATTGCTCTAGATGCTCTTATGAAGAAGTGAAATTGATCCTTCTTGATTAGTTTATGCTAAATAATTCTTGTGTTCATGTCTATTATCTAGAACATGCCTGGTTGGTCTTTCAATGCTAATGTTAATTATGTTTGGTTGGAGAGATGACCTTAGGCATTTTTTTTTATATTTGAAAAACATCTTTAGTCTTTCAAGCTTACCATTGCATAAATATTATCACTAGTTTATCCTATTTGAGCCTCTAACCTTTTCTTTGGCCACCTCATTACAAACATTTACCCTTTTGTGAAATAATTCTCTCTTTTGAACCCGTTCCTCCTTGAATATTAAGAATGAGGCTAAAAACCTAAGTTGGGGTGTTGGTGTCGAGTTGGAATTAGTAAGGTTGTACATTGAGTGTAGAAACATATACCTCAAAGTGTTCATATGAAATTACTCAAGCTCCAAAAGAAAATATAAAAAAAAAAAAAAAAAAAATATGTATGTATATATGTAAAAAAATATGGATCCTTGAAGAAAATTAGAGAGGTATTCAAGGTGGTTCTATCTTGGCAACTAGATGCCAATGAGGGCTATGTGGCTTGAAAAGAAACAAAGTGCAAAAATAAAGACAAATGTGAGTGATGTTCAAGGATGGTGTAGTCACTTGTATCCCAAATGCTTATCTGAACCTTCCCTAAACCTATATTACAAGCTCGAAAAGTCCTTATGGGATCTCCAATCGAATGTTCTTGAATAGGCGGCGAATTAAAATAAGGGCAAGCTTATGGCATGATATGTTGTAACACTTGACATTCTTTGTGAGAGTGAGTGTCTTTGTGAATTTTTCCCTTGTGTTATTATTGTAAATATGGTGATGTTGGGACTTTCTTTCTTGTGAGGGAACATGAATTAGGATGTATTGGTGACATAGATATATCCGGAAATGAGTAAATTGAGCATATATAGTGGACTAGTGCTTTTGAGTCACTTCTTGAGGCTTATTCTTGTCGTTTGATTATTTTGAAACTCCTTTGCATTTCTTGAAGTTGTTTTTAAATGAGAGAGTTATTTGGTTAAGATTCACATACTTGAGCTTAATAATTAGTACCAACCAAATCCATAAGTATGGTGCTTAATCGGAGAATGTTATTTGTAAATAATAGAAATACTACTAGTGCTTTAAATGCTAGAACCTCATCGAATTGTTGGTTTTGATTTGCTTGAGGACAAGCAAAAGCTTTAAGTTGGAGATGTTGATGAGTGGTGATTTTACCACTCATTTTAGTATCTTTTCTTGGTATTTTGCGTCCTTTAATGATAATATGAGGTCATTTATGGTGTGTATTGTTAGATTTTAAGGTAAATGATGTCATGAAGTGATTTGAATTCAATTAAAGTGAAAATTGAGCAAAAAATGGTTGAAAAATTCAAAAGTCTCCAGGAATTCCGCAACTGCGAAATATTGTGCGCAAAAGCGATCTCGCACCTACGAGGAAAGAGTCTGCATCTGCGAAGTTGAGCAGCTTGACTTGGGATCACATCTGCGAGTCAATACTTGCTTCTGCGGTTGCGCATCTACTCTTTCAACACCGCATTTGTGGATCCAGTGCTTCCCTTAATTTTTTGCATTTGCGATGGGCGATCTGCATCTGCGGAGCCGTACCTACGAGGATCTTTCTGCAGGTGCGGTCAACGGGCATCAGTTCTGGGCAGAAATGGCAATTCACATTTTCTCAATTCCAAACCCACAAATACACGACCTAGCAGATATTTTTGATAACTTTTACATCTTTGGCAGATCTTTGGAAAATTTTCAGTCCTTACACTAGAGAAAACAAGTTTTAGAAGCTAGGGTTCTTGCATACACACTTGGGACTTGAAGATCTTAAGCTTTTGGTTGAGAATTCCGTACTCCTTTATGCTCATTTCTTCATTTTCTTGCTTTGTATTATATATCTAAGTGTGTAGTATTTTTTCAACACTTGAATCTTGTTTATGGGAATATTCATATTTAAAGTGTGGATTGAATACCTTGTTGTGCTTATGTATTGAACGATTTTTATTTATTTAAGAAGTGAGTTAATTTTTATTTAATTATTCTTGTTCTTTAATATTTCCAAAAGGATTATCTAACCCTAGGACTCGCCCATTAATTTCGAGTTAATTTTGAAAAGATAATTTGGGGCTGGGAAAGATTAATTAACAAGAACTTAAGGCTTTAACCCTCATTTTATAGATTCTACCTAGGGATAGGATTGAACTACTTGTAGCCATATCCGGGTGTGCTTAATCTCTTAATTGACTTAGGGATAAATCAATTAGGAAGTCGTGTTAGTCTTCGGAAGAAGTTAATTTATAATTGTTATCTGTGGCTAATTAACATAAACTCGATCATATTTGTAAAATAATGAAATACATTGGATCGTTACTTGAGTGTAATTCCCGATGCATCCATACTTGTAGCCATTGATCATTTTACTTGCTTTCTAGGTTTGTTTACATTTTTGCATTTAGGTATAAACATTTTCAAAACCAAATTCTAAGATTTTGGTATTGCATAAAAAGTGATAATGCTCCTACATTCCTAATCGCCTACATATTGTTCTCTATGGGATTCGACCCCGACTCAAAGTTGGGTAATTTATATTGCATATGACCGTGTCCATTTATTTTTTAGTAGTGGATTTGGGCATCATCATCTATCCTATTTGGCATTTTTGAGGGATTTTAATGTAGAGACTCCTGCCATTGATTCTGTTCCGGTGGTACGTGATTTTTCGAATATGTTCCCTACAGACCTGCGGGGCATGCGGCCTGACAGGGATATTGACTTTGGTGTTGATTTGGCGGTGGGCACTCATCCCATTTCTATTCCACAGTATCGTATTGCACTGGTGGAGTTGAAGGAGTTGAAAGAACAACTTCAGGAGCTCCTTGATAAAGGGTTTATTCGGCCTAGTGTGTCACTTTGGGGTGCACCGGTTTTATTTGTGAAGAAGAAGGATGGTTCCATGAGGGTGTGTATAGACTACAAGCAGTTGAACAAAGTCACAGTCAAGAAAGAGTATCCTTTGCCTCGTATTGATGATCTATTCAACCAGCTGCAGGGAGCGAGAGTGTTCTCCAAGATTGATTTGAGGCCCGGGTATCACCATCTGAAGATTCAGGATTCGTATATTCTTAAGATAGCTTTTAGGACCCGATATGGCCATTATGAGTTCCTGGTGATGTCTTTTGGGCTGACCAATTCCCTAGTAGCCTTCATGCATTTGATGAACAGTGTATTTCAACCCTATTTGGACTCATTCATTATTGTATTCATTGATGACATCCTGGTGTACTCTCGTATCCAGGAGGAGCATGCTCAGAATCTAAGGATTGTGTTGCAGAGATTGAGGGAGGAGAAGCTTTATGCAAAGTTCTCCAAGTATGAGTTTTGGCTCGGTTCAGTGGCGTTATTGGGGCATGTGGTGTACAGTGAGGGTATTCAGGGAGATCCAATGAAGATATAGGCAGAGTAGAGTTGTTCCAGACCATCCTCAGCCACGGAGATTAGGAGCTTTCTTGATTTGGCGGGCTATTACCATCGTTTTGTGGAGGGATTTTCATCTATTGCATCACCCTTGACCAAATTGACCCAAAAGGGTTCTCCATTCAGATGGTCGGATGAGTGCGAGGAGAGATTTCAGAAGCTCAAGACTGCTTTGACCCCGGCGCCAGTTCTAGTTCTGCCATCAGCTTCAGGTTCTTACACCGTGTATTGTGATGCCTCGCGGATAGGTATTGATGTGTTCTAATGCGGGAAGGTAGGTTGATTGCCTATGCTTCACGCCAGTTGAAGACTCACGAGAAGTACTATCATGTCCATGATCTTGAGTTAGCAGCTATTTTTCACACCTTAAAGATATGGCGGAACTATTTTTACGGGGTTCATTGTGAGATCTATATTGATCACCAGAGTTTGCAGTATCAGTTCAAGCAAAAGGATCTTAATTTGCGTCAGCAGATATGGTTGGAGCTTCTTAAGGACTATGATATCACTATTTTGTACCATCCCGTGAAGGACAATGTGGTGGCCGATGCCTTGAGTCGTCGGGCGGAGAGTTTAGGGAGTTTAGCATATCTTCCAGCAGTAGAGAGACCTTTGGCATTGGATGTTCAGTCCTTAGATAGCCAGCTGGTCAGATTGGATATTTCAGAGCCGAGTCGGGTATTGGCTTGTGTGGTCTCTAGGTTTTCTCTTTATGACCATATCAGGGAGCGTCCGTATGATGAACCCCACCTGCTCGTTCTTCAAGATAGGGTTCGGCGAGGTGATGCTAGAGATGTGACTATGGGTGATGATGGCGTGTTGAGGATGCAAATCCGGATATGTGAGCCAAATGTGGATGGGCTTTGGGAGTTTATTCTTGAGGAGGCCCACAGTTGCGGTATTCCATACATCCGGGTACCGCGAAGATTTACTAGGATTTGGGACAGCACTATTGGTGGAGGCGGATGAAGAAGGATATAGCGAGGTTTTTTGCTCAGTGTCTCAACTGTTAGTAGGTTAAGTATGAACATCAGAGACCAGGGGCTTGCTTCAGAGGTTAGAGATCCCAGAGTGGAAGTGGGAGTGGATCACCATGGTTTTCGTAGTTGGGCTCCCACGGACTTCGAGGAAGTTCGATGTTATTTGGGTGATTGTGGATCAGCTGACCAAGTCCTCCCACTTCATTCTAGCGAGTACCACTTACTCTTCAGAGCGGTTGGCTGATAGTTACATCCGAGATATTGTTCGCCTTCATGGTGCCTCAATTTCCATCATCTCAGATAGAGGCACACAGTTTACATCGCAGTTTTGGAGGGTCGTACAATGAGAGTTGGGTACTCAGGTTGAGTAGAGAACATGCTTTCACCCTCAGACGGACGGGCAGTCCGAGCGCACTATCCAGATATTGGAGGACATGTTATGCAATCGTGTCATTGATTTTGGGGTTTCATGGGACCAGTTTCTGCCGCTCGTGAAGTTCGGATATAACAACGTTATCGGTCGAGAATTTAGATGGCTCCGTATGAGGCTTTATATGGGAGATGGTGTAGATCTTCGATGGGATGGTTTGAGCCGGGTGAGGCTAGTCTCTTGGGTATAGACTTGGTCTGGGATGTATTAGACAAGGTGAAATTGATTCATGAGCGACTTCGCATGGTGCAGTCTAGGAAGAAGAGCTATGCGGACAGGAAGGTCTGTGATGTGTCTTTCATGGTTGGGGAGAAGGTTGCTAAAGGTATCACCCATGAAGGGTGTTATGATATTTGGGAAGAGTGGAAAATTGAGCCCCCAGTTCATTGGGCCTTTTGAGGTACTTCAGAGGATAGGGGAAGTGGTTTACAAGCTTCCCTTGCCACCTAGCTTCATGTTTCTATGCTCCGGAAGTATATTGGCGATTCATCCCATGTTTTGGATTTCAACATGGTTAATTTGGATGGTGATATGACTTATGATGTGGAGCCGGTGGCCATTTTAGAGCGACAGGTTCGGAAGTTTAGGTCCAAGGATATAGCTTCAGTAAAGGTGTAGTGGAGAGGTCAGCTTGTGGAGGAGGCCACTTGGGAGACCGAGCAGGAGACGCAGAGCAGATATCCACATCTATTTGAGACTCCAGGTATGTTTCTAGACCCGTTCGAGGATGAACGTTTGTTTAAGAGGGGGATGATGTAATGACCCGGCTGGTCGTTTCGAGAGTTATAGCCATGTTTTCCCCATTTCTGCTTCTTTTGTGCTTTAAAAATATAGTATATCTTACTGGGTTGGTTGGTTCAGGTCCGGAGTGGTTTCGGAGTGAATTGAGACACTTAGTCTCTTTATTAGAAGCTTAAGTTGAAAAAGTCAACAAGATGTTGACTTGCATGTAAACGACCTCGGATTTGAATTTTGATGGTTTTGTTAGATCCATTATGTGATTTTGGACTTAAGAGCGCGTCCGAGATGTGATTTGGAGGTCTGTAGTAGAATTAGGCTTGAATCAACAGAAGTTGGAAATTTGGCGATTTTGGTCGGCAGTGGAAATTTTGATATCGAGGTCGGAATGGATTTTTGGAAGATGGAGTAGGTTCGTGGTGTCATTTTTTATATGTGTGTTAAAGTTTAGGTCATTCAGATGTGGTTTGATAGGTTTTGGCGTTGTTTGTGGAATTTGGAAGTTTAGAAGTTCTTAGGCTTGAAACATAGTGTAATGTGGTGTTTGGATGTTGTTTTGAGCGATTTGAAGGTTCGACTAAGTTTGTATAGGGTTATATGACCTGTTTGTATGTTTGGTTGAGGTACCGAGGGCCTCGGGGTGATTCCGGGTGGCTAACGGATGGTTTGGTGTTGGAAAAGTGCAGTTGATCTGTTTTAGTAATTTGCTTCTAGTTTCCTCTTACGCGTTCGCGAGAGGGGCCTCGCGTTCTCAAAGAGTATTTTTGACCTGGGGAGATTTTGTACTTCGTGTTTGCGAATAAGAGGATGCGAATGCGAAGGTGTGATCTGTGTGTGCATCGCAAACGCGTGAGTGATGTCGCGTTTGCGAAGAAGAGTGAGGCACTTGGGGATCCCAGGTCCTAGGTCTACGCGTTTGCGAAGTGAGGACGCGTTCGCGAAGGGATGAGATGTTAAAGCTTCGCATTCGCAAAGCGTTGGCCGCGTTCACATGAGTTAATTGGAGGCGGTCTAAATTGGCCTACGCCGAACGCGAGAGGATGGTCGCGTTTGCGAAGAATGAAAATCTGGGTAGACAGTATTAATTCCAAAAATGAGGGTTTGAACCCATTTTCAAATCTTGAGCTAGAGGACACTGAATTGGGAGATTTTTATGGAGATTTTTGTGGAGTCGATCGGGGTAAGTGATTTCTACTTGGTTTTGGTCAAATTATATGATTATGCCTTTAATCCCACCATTTAATTTGTGATTTGGGTGAGAAATTGGGAAAAAAGAGGAAGAACTCTTGAATTAGAATTTTGAGGTTTTGAATAGGATTTTGTTATCAGATTTGAGTAATTTTGGAATGGTTAGGCTTGTGAGTGAATGGGCTTTCGAGTTGTGCGAGTTTTTTCAGATTTTGAGACGTGGGCTCGGGGCCAGGTTCGGGCGAATTTCGGATTTTGACTATAATTTAGTACTTTTCTTGTGAATTTGATCCCTTTAGCCTAAATTGATTGTGTTGTACTACTTGTGGCTAGATTCCGGACGTTCGGATGCCGAATTGAGAGGCAAAGGCATCGGGGAGTAGAGATTTGCTTGGTTTGAGGTAAGTAATGCTTTCAAACTTGGCCTTGAGTGTTCGAAACCCCAAATTATGTGTTATGTGATTGGTATTGAGGTAACGCACATAAAAAGTGAACGCACATAAAAAGTGACGGGCGTGCGGGCGTGCATTATGAGAATTGTGACCTGGGTGATTCCATGGCATCCTTTAGTGACTCTATCCTGTTGATATCCAAGTTTTCATCATGTGATAAAGTAATTGAGCTGTAAATCATGCTAGATATCATGTTTAGGCTTTATGCCGGTATTGTTGGGACCCTTAATGGTCGTTTCGTGCTTTCATCTCACTATTTACATTTGTATTCTTTACTCAGTTCCGGGTTTGTTTTCATGACATTGTTCCAGGTTTGTTTTCATGACATTGTGAGCCCGTGAGTGAGACTGGAGAGATTGATGACGGAGTAATGCCGAGAGCCTAAGTATGAGTGACAGTTGTGGTATCGGGTTGCACGTCACAGCGGTTATTTTGGTTATTATGATAGCGCTTGGGTTGTAGGAGCCCCTCCGGAGTCTGTTACACACCCCCAGTAAGCGCGGTTGATATGATTGAGGGATGAATCTTCCCTGGATGGATCTTGTCTGAAGCACTTGATACCAGGAGATGGATCTTCTCCATAGGGTTGGATTGCCTTTGTTCCTCGGTACCGGGTGACTTACGGTCAATGTTGTATGTATTTCGGGATGGATCTTCCGTGGGCCGTATGAGCGATACACAGTACCGAGTGGTTGAGATATCGAGAGTGAGGGAATTGAGGTTGACATCATGGTGCATCACTTAAAGTATGTGTGTTGGCATGCAATGGTAGTAGAGTCATATTCATTACACTGTTCGGATTTGTTTTACTTCCGATTATGAATTGCCTAATTGTTTTAAGAGCATGTTTGCTATCTGTGCATTTATTTATTATTATTTGTGCCGGTTGAGTTCGTCACTATATTCATTCCATAGTTTGAACTTGTTACTTACTGAGTTGGTGTACTCACGTTACTCCCTGCACCTTGTGTGCAGATTCAGACATTTGTGGTCACTACGGCAACTACTGATTTAGGCATTGGAGTCTGGGACTTTCGAGAAAGCTGCATGGCGTTCGCGGACCTTGATTTCCCTTCCTTAGTTTATCCGTATTTTTAGTTATTACTCTAGACACTATTGTGGATTTTATTTCATTATTAGTCGCTCATGTACTCAGTGACGCCCCGATGTTTGGGACAATTGTACCGTGTTTTGGATAAATTCTATTTTTTTTAAAAGGCTTTTATTTAAATGTTAAATGTTTCCGATGTTATTTCAAAAAGGTATTTTTACTTTACTGGAAAGGAAATGTTGAATTTAGGCTTGCCTAGTCCCACGATAGGCGCCATCTTGACGGGGTAGGTTTTGGTCGTGACAAGTTGGTATCAGTTCTTAGGTTACATAGGTCTCACGAGTCATGAGAGGATTTAGTAGAGTCTTGCAGATCGGTACGGAGACATCTGTACTTATCTTCGAGAGGCTGCAGAACCCTTAGGAAAATTTCACATTCTTGAATTCTTGTCGTGCGAATCTGTTGATTTTGGTACCTAAACTTCTGTTGTTTCATTCTCACACAGATGGTGAGGACTCGTACTACCAAGCAGGAGGGCCAGCCACCAATACCACCATCCAGAGTCACGAGAGGTCGAGGTCGCGATAGGGGCAGAGGTGCAGCCCGTACAGTAGTTAGGGCAGTGCCTGCAGATCCACCAGTTGCCCCAGATCAGGACTAGGTACCAATTATGGATGCTCTAGCGGGACCAGCTCAGGCACCACCTGTTCCTATTGTGATTCATCGCCTTCAAGAGTCCTTAGCTCAGATTTTGATCGTGCTTACCTTCCTTGCTCAGGCGGTCTCTACTTCGACGGCCGCAGCCACTTCTCAAGCCAGGATAGGCACTCAGACTCCTGACGTCCGCACACCTAAGCAGGTTGTACAGGGACTCCAAACACCGGAGGCACCACCAGCCCAGCCGGTTATAGCTGCACAGGACTATATAGTTCCTGCTATGCCTGAGGATGATCACTGTAGGTTGGAGAGGTTTGGGAGACTCCAGCCTTTACCTTTTACTGGTACAGAGAGAGAGGATGCCCAAGATTTCTTGGACAGGTGTTAGAGGATACTCCGTACAGTATGTATTCGGGAGAGTTGTGGGGTCTCATTCACCACTTTTCAGTTCTTTGGGGATGCACTCATATGGTGGGAGACTTACGAGATGCGTAGGCCGGTCGGCGCAACACCCCTTACTTGGCAACCTTTCTCCGTTGTCTTTCTGGAAAAGTTTGTGCCTCAATATCACAGAGAGGAGCTGCTCAGACAGTTTGAGCAGCTTCATCAGGGTGATATGTATGTGACGCAGGATATGTGGTTCTCATAGTTGGCCCATCATTCTATCTGGTTGGTTCCCACAGGCAGAGAGAGGATCATGAGGTTTATAGATGGCCTCAATTTCCAGCTGCGATTGCTTATGACTAGAGAGAGAGTGTCTAAAGCTACTTTTGATGAGTTTGTCAACGTTTCTTGGAAGATTGAGATGGTTCACTGTCAAGAGAGGGTTGAGAGGGAGGCCAAGAGGCCTCGCAGACAGGGTGGATTTTAGTGGTTCTCCTTTTGGAGGTCAGTTCCAGCACAGTAGAGGTCATCCTTTCAGACATGCTTAGACAGCTCGCCCAGTTCACCGTGGTGCATCTTTCGGTCATGGATCCCATGGTTATAAGCAGGGCCAGACATCATTCAATGCACTTCCAGCTCAGAGCTCGTCACATCCACCATCAGCTCAGAGCTCGTCACATGCACCATCAGCTCACGGTTCGTCTATGTCAGGACCTTCTAGCGGTTATTCTAGTGCTCGGGGTTCCCTTCAGTCCCCACTGCCATTCATAGGGCGAGGTTTCTTTGAGTGTGGAGATTCGGGCCATATTAAGAGGTATTGTCCCCATCTTTCAGGAGGTTCATCTCAGTAGAGGAGTCATCCTGCGACTTCGGCACCAGCTGCTCCACCACCTGCACAGTCAGCTAGGGGTGGAGCACAGTCAGCTAGGGGCCGCCCGGGATAGGGAGGCTGATCAGGGGACGGCCAGGCCCGTTTCTATTCCCTCCCTGCCAGACCTGATGCTGTGATTACAGGTATTGTCTCAGTTTGCCACAGAGATGCCTCTGTATTTTTTTATCATAGTTCCACTTATTCATATGTTTCCTCGTATCTCGATCATTTTCTGGATATTTCTTATGTCTTTAGTCTCATATGTTCATGTATCTACTCCTGTAGGCGATATTATTATTGTGGTACGCGTATATCGGCCAAGTGTGGTGACTATTGGGGGTCTGGAGACCCGAGTAGACCTTTTGCTGCTCAATATGGTTGATTTCGATGTGATATTGGGTATGGATTCATTGTCTCCGTGTCATGCTGTTATAAATTGTCACACTAAGACCGTGACGTTAGCGATATCGGGTTTGCCGAGGGTTGAGTGGAGCAGTTCTATAGACTATGCACCTAGTAGAGTGATTTCATACTTGAAGGTTCAGTGTATGGTTGAGAAGGGTTGTCTATCCTATTTGGAATTTGTGAGGGATGTTAGTGCAGATACTCCTGCCATTGATTCTGTTTCGGTGGTACGTGATTTTCCGGATGTGTTCCCTATAAACCTGCCGGGTTGCGGCCTGACAGGGATATTGACTTTTGTATTGATTTGGCGCTGGGCACTCAGCCCATTTCTATTCCATAGTATCGTATGGCACCGATGGAGTTGAAGGAGTTGAAAGAACAGCTTCAGGAGCTCCTTGATAAGGGGTTTATTCGGCCTAGTGCGTCACCTTGAGGTGCACCGATTTTATTTCTGAAGAAGAAGGATGGTTCCATGAGGATGTGCATTGACTACAGGCAGTTGAACAAAGTCAAAGTCAAGAACAAGTATCCTTTGCCTCGTATTGATGATCTACCCGACCAGCTACAGGGTATCACCATCTGAAGATTCAGGATTTGAATATTCTTAAGACATCCTTCAGGACCCGATATGGCCATTCTGAGTTCCTGGTGATGTCTTTTGGGCTGAACAGTTCCCTAGCAGCGTTCATTCATTTGATGAACACTATATTTCATCCCTATTTGGACTCATTCATTATTGTATTCATTGATGACATCCTGGTGTACACTCGTATCCATAAGGAGCATGCTCAGCATCCGAGGATTGTCTTGCAGAGATTGAGGGAGGAGAAGCTTTATGCAAAGTTCTCCAAGTATGAGCTTTAGATCAGTTCAGTGGTGTTCTTGGGGCACGTGGTGTGTAGTGAGGGTATTCAGGTAGATCCGAAGAAGATAGAGGCAGAACAGAGTTGTCCTAGACCGTCCTCAGCTATGGAGATTAGAAGATTTCTTGGTTTGGCGGGCTATTTCTGTCGTTTTGTGGAGGGATTTTCATCTATTACATCGCCCTTGACCAAATTGACCCAAAAGGGTGCTCTATTCAGTTGGTCAGATGAGTGCGAGGAGAGCTTTCAGAAGCTCAAGACTGCTTTGACCACGGCTCCAATTCTAGTTCTACCGTCAGCTTCAGGTTCTTACACCGTGTATTGTGATGCCTCGCGGATAGGTACTGGATATGTTCTAATGTAAGAACGTAGGGTGATTGCCTATGCTTCCCGCCAGTTGAACACTCATGAGAAGAACTATCATGTCCATGATCTTAAGTTAGCAACTATTTTTCACACCTTAAAGATCTGGCAGAACTATTTGTACGGGGTTTATTGTGAGATCTATACTGATCACTGGAGTTTGAAGTATCAGTTCAAGCAGAAGGATCTTAATTTGCATTAGCGGAGATGGTTGGAGCTTCTTAAGGACTATGATATCACTATTGTGTACCATCAATGGAAGGCCAATGTGGTGGCCAATGCCTTGAGTCGTCGGGCGGAGAGTTTAGGGAGCTTAGCATATCTTCCAGCAGTAGAGAGACCTTTGGCATTGGATGTTTAGGCCTTAGCTAGCCAGCTGGTCAGATTGGATATTTCAGAGCCAAGTCGGGTATTGGCTTGTGTGGTCTCTAGGACTTCTCTTTATGACCGTATCAGGGAGCGTCAGTATGATGAACCGCACCTGCTCATTCTTCAGGACAGGGTTAATCGAGGTGATGCTAGAGATGTGAATATTCGTGATGATGGCGTGTTGAGGATGCAGGGCCAGATATGTGTGCCCAATGTGGATGGGCTTCGGGAGTTGATTCTTGAAGAGGCCCACAGTTCGCGGTATTCCATCAATCCGGGTGCCACGAAGATGTACCAGGATTTGGGATAACACTATTGGTGGAGGAGGATGAACGAGGATATAGCGGGATTTGTGGCTCGGTATCTCAACTGTCAGCAGGTTATGTATGAGCATCAGAGACCGGGGGCTTACTTCAGAGGTTAGAGATCCCAGAGTGGAAGTGGGAGCGGATCACCATGGATTTTGTAGTTGGGCTCCCACGGACTTCGAGGAAGTTCGATGCTATTTGGATGATTGTGGATCAGCTGACCAAGTCCGCCCACTTAATTCTAGTGAGTACCACTTACTCTTCATAGTCGTTGGTTGAGATTTACATCCGAGAGATTGTTCGCCTTCATGGTGTCGCAATTTCCATCATGTCAGATAGAGAGGCACATAGTTTACATCATAGTTTTGGAGGGTCGTACAACGAGAGTTGGGTACTCAGGTTGAATTGAGCACAACCTTTCACCCTCAGACAGATGGGTAGTCCGAGCGCACTATCCAGATATTGGAGGACATGTTATGTGATCGTGTCATTGATTTTGGGGGTTCATGGGGCCATTTCTACCGCTCGCAGAGTTCGCATATAACAACGTTATCAGTCGAGCATTTAGATGGCTCCATACAAGGCTTTATATGGGAGACGGTGTAGATCTTCGGTGGATGGTTTGAGCCGGGTGAGGCTAGGCTCTTGGGTATAGACTTGGTCCGGGATGCATTAGACAAGGTGAATTTGATTCAGGAACGATTTCGCATGGTGCAGTCTAGGAAAAAGAGCTATGCGGACAGGAAGGTCTGTGATGTGTCTTTCATGGTTGGGGAGAAGTTTTCTAAAGGTATCACCCATGAAGAGTGTTATGAATTTGGGAAGAGGGGCAAGCTGAGCCCCCGGTTCATTGGGCCTTTTAAGGTACTTCAGAGGATAAGGGAGGTGGCTTACAAGCTTCCCTTGCCACCTAGCTTGTCGAGTGTGCACCCAGCATTTCATGTTTCTATGCTTCGGAAGTATATTGGTGATCCATCCCATGTTTTAGATTTCAGCACGGTTCAGTTGGATGGTGATATGACCTATGATGTGGAGCCGGTGGCCATTTTGGAGCGGCAGGTTCGGAAGTTGAGGTCAAAGGATATAGCTTCAGTAAAGCTGCAGTGGAGAGATCAGAATGTGGAGGAGTCTACTTGGGAGACCGATCGGGAGATGTGGAGCAGATATCCTATGTTTCCAGACCCGTTCGAGGATGGACGTTTGTTTAAAATGGGGAGGATGTAACGACCTGGCCGGTCGTTTCGAGAGTTATAGCCCTATTTTCCTCATTTCTGCTTCTTTTGTGCTTTACAGCTGTATTATATCTTACCGGGTTGGTTGGTTCGGGTCCGGAGTAGTTTCGGAGTTAATTGAGACATTTAGTCTCTTTATTAGAAGCTTAAGTAGGAAAAGTCAACCAGATGTTGACTTATGTGTAAACGACCTCGGATTTGAATTCTGATGGTTTTGTTAGCTTCGTTATGTGATTTTGGACTTAGGAGCGCGTCCGGGATATGATTTGGAGGTCCTTAGTAGAATTAGGCTTGAATTGGCAGAAGTTAGAAATTTGGCGATTTTGGTCGGTAGTGAAAATTTTTATATCGGGGTCGGAATAGATTTTCGGAAGATGGAGTAAGTTCATGGTGTCATTTGTGATATGTGTGTAAAATTTGAGGTCATTCGGACGTGTTTTGATAGGTTTCGGCGTCGTTTGGGGAATTTGGACGTTTAGAAGTTCTTAGGCTTGAAACCGAGTGTAATTTGGTGTTTTGATGTTGTTTTGAGCCATTCGAAGGTTCGACTATGTCCGTATGGGTTATATGACCTGTTGGTATGTTTGGTTGAGGTCCCAAGGGCCTCAGGGTGATTCCGGGTGGCTAACAGATGGTTTGGTGTTGGAAAAGTGCAGTTGATCTACTGCTGTAATTTGCTTCTGGTTTCCTTTTACGCGTTCGCGCAGAGTATTTTGAGCTGGGGAGATTTTGTACTTCGTGTTCGCGAAGAAGAGAACGCGAACGCAAAGGTGTGATATGCGTGTGCATCACGAACGCGTGAATGGTGTCGCGTTCGCGAAGAGGAGTAAGGCGGTTGGGGACCCCAGGTCCCTTGTCTACGCGTTCGCGAGGTAAGGACCGTGTTCGCGAAGCGATGAGATGATTAAGTTTCACGTTCACGAAGCATTGCCCTCGTTCGCGATGAGTTAATTGGGAGGCAGTCTAAGTTGGCATGCGCGAACGCGAGAGGAAGGTCGCGTTCGTGAAGAAGGAAATCTGGGCAGACAGTATTAATTCCAAAAATGAGGGTTTGAACCCATTTTCATATCTTGAGCTAGAGGACACGAAATTGGGAGATTTCTTAGGGGATTTTCGTGGAGTCGATCGGGATAAGTGATTTCTACTTGGTTTGGTCATGCTTCCACCATTTAATTTGTGATTTGGGGTGAGAAATTGTGGAAAAAGAGGAAAAACTCTTGAGTTAAAATTTTGAGGTTTTGAATAGGATTTTGTTATCGGATTTGAGTAATTTTTGTATGGTTAGGCTCGTGAGTGAATGGGCTTTCGGGTTGTGCGGCTTTTGTCGGATTTCGAGACTTGGGCCCGGGGGCCAGGTTTGGGCCAATTTCGGATTTTGGCTATAATTTAGTACTTTTCTTGTGGATTTGATCCCTTTAGCCTAAATTGACTGTGTTGTACTACTTGTGGCTAGATTCGGGACGTTCGGAGGCTGAATTGAGAGACAAAGGCATCGCGGAGTAGAGATTTGCTTGGTTTGAGGTAAGTAACGCTTTCAAACTTGGCCCTGAGGGTTCAAAACCCCAAATTATGTGTTATGTGATTGGTATTGAGGTGATGCACATGCCAAGTGACGGCCGTGCGGGCGTGCACCGTGGGAATTGTGACCTGGGTGATTCCATGGCATCATTTAGTGACTCTATCCTGTTTATATCCATGATTTCATCATGTGATAAAGTAATTGAGCTGTAAATCATGTCAGATATCATGTTTAGGCTTTATGTCGGTTTTGTTGGGACCCTTAGTGGTCGTTTCTTGTTGTCATCTCACTATAAACATTTATATTCCGTACTCAGTCATGTTCATGCATTTTATATCATATCCCAGTCTCAGTTATTTATTGATTCATCATATTATCGTTCCAGGTTTGTTTTCATGACATTGTGAGCCCGTGGGTGAGACTGAAGAGATTGATGACTGAGTTAGGCCGAGAGCCTGAGTATAAGTGACAGTTATGGGATCGGGTTGCATGTCGCATCAGTTATATTGATGATTATGATAGCACTTGGGCTGTAGGAGCCCCTCCGAAGTCAGTAACCCACCCCTAGTGAGCGCGGTTGATAGGATTGAGGGATGGATCTTTCCTGGACATGGATCTTGTCCAAAGTACTTGTTACCTGCAGATGGATCTTCTCCACATGGCTGAATTGCATTTGTTCCTCGGTGCCGGGTGACCTATGGTCAGTGTTGTATATATCCCGGGATGGATCTTCCCTGGGCCGTATGAGCCATAAACAGTAACGAGTGGTTGAGATATCGAGAGTGAAGGCATTGAGGCTGACATCATGGTGCATCACTTATAGTATGTGCATTGGCATGTAGTGGCAGTAGAGTCATATTCATTACACTGTTCGGATCTGTTTTACTTCCGATTATGAATTGCCTAATTGTATTAAGAGCATGTTTACGATCTGTGCATTTATTTCATATTATTTGTTTCGGTTGAGTTAGTCACTATCTTCAGTCCATTGTTTAGTCACGGCGGCGACCGCTGATTTAGGCATTGGAGTCTGGGACTTTCGAGGTAGCTGCATGGCATTCACAGACCTTGATTTCCCTTCCTTAGTTTATCCATATTTTTAGTTTATTACTCTAGTTACTATTGTGGATTTTGTTTCATTATTAGACGCTTATGTACTCAATAACGCCCTGACGTTTGGGATGATTGTACCGTGTTTTGGATAAATTCTATTTTTTTTATAAGGCTTTTATCTAAATGTTAAATCTTTCCGTTGTTATTTCAAAAAGGTATTTTTACTGTACTGGAAAGGAAATGTTGAATTTTGCTTGCCTAGTCCCATGATAGGCACCATCACGACAAGGTAGGTTTTGGGTCGTGACACTAATATACATAAGAAATAATAAACTTGGAAACAAACATGTATGGTAGAAGGCCATTTGGTATTAAAGTATTTAAGTATTCTTTTTGGTAGTAATTATTGGTATAATTTTCTACTAAGCCAAAAACTGAAAAATATTTTATTTTTATTATAAAATTTGCAATCAATCTTTTATTTAGTTTATCGAAATATTTATTTCTGCTAGCTAAGATATCTTTTTAATTCTATCATGTGATTTGCACAAATTGCGTTTTAATCTAATGATAGAAACATTTCTCTTATTAAATGCACTACTATTACCATTGAGATTGATAACTAAGTGTTCAGGAAAAACTAAATCATCTTTTATTGGATGCTCTTATTCGTTTCTGACACGAAGCAAGATGACACTGAATACTGGATCTGTTCTAAACTTTATATTTTTTGTCAATTGAATCTTTTTCATTTGAGTCCAGAAGTATAAGTTTGACAAGCTAGCTTTTACAGTCTCTACTTTTGTCGATTTTGGAACTATTGATAGTACTTGACATAAATCACCTCCCAAACCATTCATTTTTCACCAAACGATTCATTAATAAGAACTCCGGGCAATTATTCGATCGTTTGACACTTTGCTATAAGTGTGTCATCTCATATTATCAATTTTGTCTTCCTTATAAATTTAGAACCAATGTTCTGCTTTGATATATTTGTGTTGGTTATTTAAGTTGTTTGAAAAGATATATCAAATCTAAAGTGGGTGGCCTCACAATAAAATCGTTGTTGGTACACCACTTGTTATTATTGCTAACAGTGTCATGCCTCTTGATATGATATTTGCAAGTAATGTATGATATAGAAATATTATTTCGATTCCGCCGGAGGCATCTACAAAGAATAATCTCGTTATACCAGAGTCGACTCTTTATAATATAGTTTTGAAAGCTTGTTCTTTATTAGGATTTAGCTTTGATTGTGTTTCCTCACACACTTGTATAACATTTTGATTCTTAATAATATATTAACCTTTTTACTTTATGTTCTAACGCTCTTTCTATGGAATAAATTTATGTATCCTAAAATATGTCCTTTCCGAATGAGTTCTCTCGTTTAATATTTTAGGACTATTTTGGTTTATTAATAATGTATTTATGCTTTTATAATGATATAGGCTCTTCTAAATGGATTTGGACAACATAATACATTCTCACATTAAATTACTAATAGGACATTATAATACCTTTTTGAATTAAATTAGTAATACGAATTTTTAAGAAGTACATCCTAAAAGTAATAGGATTACATGACTAACGATATTTACTTGTTCAATTTTATATGAATTAGACAGCCCGAAATTGATTATACTAATAGGATTCCTAACGGTAATCATGTAAGATTTCTAACGTGTAGTATTATGTCCTAAAACTAATAGAATTATAAGGCTAATATCTAGAATTCCGGTTATGTCCTTTTATTATGAGTTATTATGCTTAATATTATAAAGTTATTTTTGTAAATATAGATAGATAAATTGTTATGCTTCATCTGCTTGAATTCTTGCTTTTCTAATTTCCGGAAATACATTAATAGCTTCAAAAGATGACTTTCTTGAGAGATTGATGAAAAATCACATCCATTATTCCAAATTTCCCGTATCTCCTTGCTAAGTTTCTGTCTTTGATCTGAGACAATATGAGCCCTACACCAAGGGAACGAAGTGGAAAATGACCACTTGGCTGCTGTGGGTGGGGAAATGGGGTTTGCCGATATCAAAGGAACAAAAAATTATGGACACATGCATGAGTTGAAATACACCAAATCTTCAGTTTCTTCATTTTAACAGAAATGGACCTTCAGTATCTAAAATAAAGAGTCATGCATGAAACTCTATAATTAACAACCGGAGGTGAACCCCAAAAATTGAGTTTTGAACTCATAGTATGGCTGGTTTTGGGAACTTTAGGGTCATGATCAAAATAAACTAATCGAGTTTGGTTGATGAATTTTCAAATGGAGGCAATCCCCAATCGGCTGGGTTAAAATCAAGTAAAGAACTCAAAACCTGATCAGCAACTTCATGATATGAACTGTCCAACCTTGCATCTGGAACCATAACCACTGACCTGCATGCAGTGCATAAAACCCACGTCAGTAGATGATGATACCCCGAGTCCCTGACACTGAGCAGAGCTTTTATACATTCGTATGGAAAACATATTTATATAACATCAAGGCAAAAAATCAGGAACAAAGTAGACAACAACGTGCTATGGAGATAAGAGCAAGATCAGTGACTTCATCTAAACATGCAAGAGAGGCATACAAGATATCTTCAATGAATTCTTGGGTATGCATGAATGAAAAGATGCAGGAGCATTTTGCTTTGTTGTACAAACACAGAATAGAATTTCATTGTCAGTAAGAAAGAAAAATAAGGATAAATATAGCAAATAACTGCCCCTCTTTTTGCATCTTCATCGAGAAACGTTTCTTTTCTTCTTTTATTATTCCTTTTGCTTCACCATATTTTTGCTGGAAAAAAACATGGTAAGCTGGCAGAAGGTAACTATATCATAACCTTTTTCACAAAAGGAAGGATGGAAGAGCAAAGGAGCAAAAATAAAAGAAAAATTAAAGTGATAGGAACTTGAGCACATCTCGTTTTTAGGGTTGTAAAGGAAAATGTGCAAAGGAAATTTGTTCCCATTTATTTCCCATTCAAAATTTCAAACAATAACTGGACCAATTTAAGAGACCAAATTTCTTCCATATTATCTCTTATTTTCTTCTTCCTTTTCGTTTCTGGTTACTAACAAGTAATCTTCTACATCAATGAAAATGCAACTTCAGGACTCGCTTGGCATACGTTGCATCTACCAGGAAAAAACCCTCATCAACAAAGAGAACTTCGGAAATTTTTAGTAGTTAAAGCATGCTACATGCCTCTTAGAACCCAAAAACATATTGTGAAAGAAATGGACCTTGAGCCTAACTCAACTCCAAAAGCTAGCTCATGAGATGAGGATTGCCCAAGACAATATACCATGAAACCCTCATTCCACTAATGTGGAGCATGTTCAGGACTAGACATCTGGAGCATGAACAATATAATATAGGGTCCCAACATCGGATGAATACCATGTGGAAGAATTGGACCTTGGACATAACTCAACCCCGACAATTAGTTCATGTGGTGAGAATTGCCCAATACCATATAAAGAGACCATGAAAGCCTCACCCCACGAATGTGGGAACTCAATGGTAATAATAGTAGGAAACAAAGGTGAAAACGTTCAAAGGTTACGAAAATGGTTAACACTCCACACTGAAGACATCTGAATATATCAAACTAAAACAAGAAAAGAAAAGATAGCCTTATAATGGATAAAACAGGAGAACTCCATTAGAAACTAATTTGGAACGACAAAAACAAGAGAACCACCAAAAAGGAACCATGTTACAAGGACTCTGATGATCACTATTAGCAAGATATTTGCGTCTGTATATATAAGGACACAAACAAGGACTGCTGTCTATCCATCATGGGAAAAACACTGGAATTTGCGTGGGTGTCAGGAAATTTGAGGGTCCTGGTAAAGCAGCAAACAACTGAGGCAGTTGAGGGCAGAAAAATAATATAAATATTTTTGCTTATCAGATGACCCTGAAGGGACAGAAAAAGAATTTAAATCAGAAAACAAAATTATAACACGAGGAAGCATCGTCAAACTTGATAGGTTCAAAGTTTCTTGAAAGTCAGGACAAAAATTCACAATAGGAGGAAGAAAAAAGCAAGATCCTGAAAAAAGAAGGCTTCGAGACCAAGTAAATTGACTTGTCAGACATCCAGAAAGAGGAGAATGGACAACAACTAGCAGCTAGATGAAACAAGTGTCGCCAATGCAATAGAAAGATATATAAAAGGTGACCTGGTTTGCTATACTGAGCCGCGTAGCTCAGACATGGAGAACCATACCAAAATCAAATTGTTCCTTCAATAAATTTTAACTAGTTGTTATCTTCAAGAGATTTACACCATCTATGAGTTAATCAACAAAACATAATCTTAGTGCCAAATTATTGAGATATATATTTAGACGAGTGACCATGCTCATAAAATCAATCATTGTAACCTTTTGTAACGACCCGACCGGTCGTTTTGTGTATTGCAGCCCCGTTCCCCTATTTATTGGCTCTTCTATGTTCTTTTGTGGTTATGTGACTTGCCGGGGTGGTTGTTTTGGTTTCGGGGAAGTTTTGGAGTGAATAGGGACACTTAGTCCCAAGGTTGGAAGTTTAAGTTGAAAGAGTTTATCGGAGTTGACTTTTGTGTAGACGACTCCGGAATGGTGTTTTAATGATTCCAATAGCTTCATATGCTGATTTGGGACTTAAGCGTATGTCCGGATGTTGATTTGGAGGTCCGTAGGTTGATTTGGTGCTTGTTGGCGAAAGTTGGAAAGTTGAAGGTTTGGAAGATTGGGAGGTTTGACCGGGAGTTGACTTTGTTGATATCGGGTTCGGATTTTCGTTCCAAGAGTCGGAATAGGCCCGTTGTGTCATTTGGGACTTGCATGCAAAATTTGAGGTAATTCAGAGTTGATTTGATATGGTTCGACATGAGTTTTGGAAGTTGAATGTTCATTAGTTTCATTAGTCTTGAATTGAGGTACAATTCGTGGTTTTGGTGTCGTTTGGTGATTTGAGGCTACGAGTAAGTTCGTGTTATGTTTTAGGACTTGTTGGTATGTTTGGATGGGGTCCCGGGGGTCTCGGGCGTGTTTCGGATGGGTTTCGGACTATTTCTCCATGTTTTGGCATAGCTGATTCTGATGTCTGGTTTTCTTCTTCACGATCGTGGAAGGGCTGTCGCGATCGCATAGTGTATTTTTGAAAGGCAGACGGGTTGTTCTTCGCGTTCGCGAAGTGGTAATCGCGTTCGCGATGGTTTGGTATGCAGTGGCCTTTGTGATAGCGTTATGGTCGTCGCGTTCGCGTATAAGGTAGGTCGGCTGGGGGCAGCTGGCTGTAAGCCTTCGTGACCGCTAAGCGATGCCCGCATTCGCGTAGTGTTCGGGTGTGTTGTGCTTCACGTTCGTGTCCTTGGTCTCGCGTTTGCGTAGGGTCTTTTGAGAAGCTAGAAGTTTGTTCTTCGCGATCGCAAGGGTACGCCTGGGCGAAACGTTTTAAATACTCTATTTCGAGGGTTTGGTTATTATATCACATTTTGGATTAGACAGCTCGGTTTTGGGCGATTTTGATGAGGGTTTTCATGATTTGGATTGGGGTAAGTATTTTTTACTCGGATTTGTTATTATTTCATGATTTCATCATTCTTTTTAGCATTTAATTGGTGATTTTAAGTGAAGAAATTAGGGATTTTAGTAAAAAACTTCCCTAAAGTATAAAATGAGAATTTGAAGGTTGATTTGAGGTCAGAATTGGATGAAATTGGTATGGTTGAACTCATAATTGAATGGGTATTCGGAATTTGTAAGTTTGACCGAGTCCTGAGCTGTGGGCCCGGGGTTGACTTTTTTATTTTGATAAAGATCGAAGCTTTATTATTCGAAGTTGTTTCCTACAGCATTATTTGATGATATTAAGTTGTTTGTGACTAAATTCGAGTCGTTCGGAGGCCGATTTGCGTGGGAAGGGATTTTTGGACTATTGAGTCCCACGTTTTGAGGTAAGTAACATATCTAAACTTGGATTTGAGGGTATTATACCCTGGGAACTATGTTATACGAAAGGTATTGGGGTGACATACGCACTAGGTGACGGGTGTGTGTGCGTGCACCGGTGTGTTCATGATTTGACGTGGCTTTTAGACTATTATGGGATTGGTCTGCTATCGTGCCTCGTCCTATCCATGTTTCTAAACATTATGATCATTTGAGTTCTGATTCATGTTAGAAATCATGTCTAGGTTATGTGCTATTTGTTTGACTCGATAAGGCTATTCTTGTTGTTTATGAGTTATTTGCCTTAACAGTACACGTGTTCTCAATCATGATGCTATATCCGTGTATGATATATCTGTCTCAGTAATTTTTTATTTGATTCCTCATATGTTATTGATGCCTCATATGTCTAACATTGTTGAATTGAATACTGGGAGATGTGGTTAAGTGAGACTTGACCAGTTGATGACTGAGCTTGAGCCATAGAGCCGATTGGTATTGATTTTGAGGTCACGCGTACTCAAGGCTCAAATAGAGCTACGTGTTCATGATTTGGGGCGACGCATGCACCAAGCCTCACTATTGGGCTATATGATTATGATTAGTGCTTGGGCAGAATCCTCTCCTTCGGAGTCTGACATGCCAGCAGTGGGCGCAGGCACAGTGTTTTATATATGTGCTTGTTGATGGGCAGTTATGTCAGGCACCCGTACAATGCTAAGTGTTGATGTGTGGTTAATCTTAATGGTTTCACTGTGATATTGTTGATTTGACATGTAAGCATAGAAATGTACCTTCCTCGTGCTAGCTGGTAAATGAAGTGTCCTATCCGTGTTGGGCTTAAACTGTTATACTTGGAAAGCATGCCTAAATTTTTGAAATGTGAACAAGCTTAACATAATATCATTGAGTTACCTGCTTCTATTGTTCCTTTATATCTAGAATTGTTACTGGTTATTGATATTGGTCTCTGACTGTTGTTTCTTAGCTCGTCACTACTTTCAGCCCAAGGTTAGTATTGTTGCTTATTGAGTACATGGGATCGGTTGTACTCATACTACGTTATGCACTTCCGTGAGCAGATCCAGCCATCCAGGTACTTCCGGACGAGGTGATCTCTAGAGTTCTGTTGCTATCAGCTTTGGGAAGACTACGAGGTAGCTGTTATACCGTCCGCAGACCTTGAAGTTCTCTTTCATTATATCCGCTATTATTTTTCTATATTCAGACAGTTGTATTGAAAATTTGGCCTTATATTTTGATACTCAATAGTGTTCATGTACGAGTTGACACCAGATCTTTGGGATGGTTATAGCAGTATTGTGGTTGTTTTCATGAGATATTTCATGATAACTCCATTATTGAGCTTATTAAACCATGTTTATCCAAATTCGTTGTGTTTGTGTGATTGTTGGCTTGCCTAGCAAGTAGTGTTAGGTGTCGTTGCGGCTCCGGTGGAAGTTGGGTCATGACACCTTACGCACAGGATCTCAAGTACATAAGACTGTTGTTGAAGGGAAAAACTATCCTAGTAAGAGCAACTAAGGCGAAAATACATAAGACAAAATATAAGAAATGCACTTGTGCAAACATTTAATGGGAAGTGCATGGGGGTTAGTATCAGTAAACACCTTAAACCATGAAAGAAGAAGTGCTATGAAGTTTAATTTTAATTGAAGCACTTATTGAAAAGCAATCGCATAGCTCTCTCAAGCTATCTGAAGAAAATTAATAACATATCAGCAAATATTAAAGTTCTGGGTGATAGACTTACATTCCAGCATTCTTGGCTGCAAGGACACCTGAGGGCGCATCCTCAAATACAAGAATCCTCTGTGGATCTACTGGTCCACCCTGTCCATGTTAAACTTTAAATATACAGCTCATAGGCATCCATGATATATCATACTTTAATTATACCGACCATACTTCTAACTTTCCATTATTTGAAGGACTCAATTCTAGTTTTACTAATTACATCTAACTACCTCAGCCTTGGTGACCAAAATCGGTGTTATTTTACATTTTTTATTCCATGAAAGCTTGTACAATCAAAAAAAGTAGTCTTTCGTCTAATTTTGGGAACAAATTAAAGTTGCTTTTTTGTAGTCAAACGTCCTAGTTTCCATCATGAATCTTTTAGATGTTGTACTCTTTCTGCTTCAAATTGAGCACCCACCTTCTAATTTTAGTTCATCCCAAAATAGAGGACTTCCTAAAAAGAGAACTTCTTAAACATACTATACCATAATGGGACCCATTTTTTGCTCTTTATGGTTACTCCATCTTTCCAAAGTTTTTCGATGTTGACTTTTCAATAATCAAAGTGCATTTTGTTCAAACATAACTTTAGATAAACTTATTCACATAAGAGAATCTTCTTCTACATGAATAGCCTTTTTTTTTTAAATGTTTTTTTTCAAAGTTGAAATGTTTGGCCAAGCTTTTATAAGGAAAAAAAATGTTTTTGAGCAGAAGCAGAAAAAAGTAGTTTCTGTCTAAAAGAACTTTTTTGAAAAATATTTTTGAGAAAAATACACTTAGAAGCACTTTTTAAAAGCTTGGTCAAACACTAATTGCTACTCAGAAGTGCTTTTCACATTAATTTGCCAAACACAAACTGATATTCATCAAAAGTACTTTTGAGAAAAGCACTTTTGAAAAAAAAGCACTTCTCAAAATAAGCCGACTTTTCAAGCTTGGCCAAACAGGCTAGTATGCTCGACACATACTGTATCATTTTTGTAGTTTCATAATAAAAGTATTTTTATAGTTCAGTCGTAAAATGGCTCGGACACGCCTCAATCTCTATCACTGAGAAGCGAGTTTCATCAAAGTTCAAGCTTGGCCAAACAGGCTAGTATGCTCGACACATACTGTATCATTTTTGTCGTTTCATAATAAAAGTATTTTTATAGTTCAGTCGTAAAATGGCTCGAACACGCCTCAATCTCTATCACTGAGAAGCGAGTTTCATCAAAGAAAGAAGGTCCTTCTAGTTCATCTAGAAGCAATCTAACTAAATAATGATTTTGATTTAAGAACTAGCTTAACCATAGTTTACGACGACGAGAATATAAATTAATTTGTACTAATATCACAACTAACTAGTGATGTGAACATCAATTCTCATCTATAACAACAACAACAACAACAACAAAAAACCCAGTGTAATCTCACAAGTGGAGTTTGGAGAGGGTAATATGTACGCAGACCTTACCCCTACCTTGTGAAAGTAGAGAAGTTGTTTCCGATAAACCCTTGGCTCAAGGACTAGTGACAAGGAAGCAACCAATAATAATAACAACAAGAAAAAAACAAAGGCACAACGTATAATAACAAAGATCCGGAGATAAGAAATACAAGAATAGTAGTAATACTACTGGGAAGAATGACACGACGTGTAATAAGAAGATCTAGGAACAAGAAAATATAAGAATATTACTACTATTACCAGTAAGACTAGGAGAAACCCTCGACTACCTATCAACCTTCGACCCTAATTCTAAGACCTCCACACCTTCCTATTGAAGGTCTTGTCCTCGGTAAGCTGAAACAATGCCATGTCCTACCTAATCACCTCTCCCCAGTACTTCTTTGGCCCACCTCTACCCTTCCTTAGACCCGTTATGGTCAACCTATCACAGCTCCTAACTAGAGCATTTATATCACTCCTCATCACATGCTCGAACCATCTCAGCCTCTATTCCCGCAGTTTGTCTTCCGTAGGAGTCACTCCCATCTTGTCCCTAATAACTTCATTCCTAATCTCATCTTTCCTAGTATGCCCACACATCCATCTCAACATTCTCATTTCTGCTACGATCATCTTCTGGACATGGGATTTCTTGACTGGCTAACACTCAACACCATATAACATAGCCGGTCTGATTACTACCCTGTAGAACTTCCCTTGATTTTTGGTGGCACATTCTTATCACATAAAACACTATATGCGAGCCTCCATTTCATCCGCCCCGCTCCAGTACGATGTGTAACATCCTTGTCAATATCTCCGTTGCCTTGGATAACAAACCCAAGATATTTGAAACTATCTCTATTGGGGATGACTTGTGTATCAAGCTTCACGTTCGCATCTGCTTCATACGTCTCATCACTAAACTTGCACTCCAAGTATTATGTTTTGGTTCTACTCAACTTATAACCCTTAGACTCCAGGGTCTGTCTCCAAACTTCCAGCCTAGCGTTGACCCCGCAACGCTTTTCGTCAATCAGCACTCTGTCATCTGCAAATAACATACATCATGGCACCTCCCCTTGAATATGTCGCGTCAACACATTCATCGCCAGAGCAAATAAAAATGGGCTAAAAGTTGATCCCTTATGTAACCTCATCATCACTGGAAAATGTTCTGAGTCTCCTCCCACATTCCTCACCCAAGCTTTAGCACCATCGTGAAGACAATAGTGAAGCACGATGGCAGCATATCCCAATTCAACCATATTTCTGGAGATGGTCGTTTCTGTAATAAAATATGGATCTCGCCAAGTAAGCGAATTGAATTAGCCTTGATCGAAAATCATTTCAAAGTTCTAAGGGAAAAGAAAGGTGAAAGTAAATAACATACTACTGAAGCTATATATAGGTGGAACAACAAATATTCATTGAATTCTTTGGTTCAAATGGAGAATCAAACCAAGATTGATTTCTACAAAGCTTACGAAGTGAACATCGACCACTAACGACATGAATATTCCAAGAACTTGCCTCAAAATAAAATGGAAAAAGCTATGAGGGGAGTTTATAGGCGAAGACTATAGGAACTTGCTGCACCAGAGGAAAGCTATAATAGAAATTGGTGAAGGCTTAATGGTCAATAAAGTAGGTGAGAACAATGAGGTCTTAGGTTCAAATCTCAGTGGAGGGAAAAACAATAGGTGATTTTTTCCTATGTGTCCAAGCCTTGATGGACAGAGTTACCTATTATCGGTTGCTAGTGGGAGGTGGCAGGTATCCCGTGGAATGATATGAGGTGCGTGCAAGTTGGCCTGGACACCCCAGTTATCAAAAGAAAAAAATTGGTGAAGCACTAGGCCTTGGCGTCGACATAAGCCTCATTATTAAGCAACAATAACAACAACAATAAACCAAGTGTAATTCCACAAGTAGGGTATGGTGAGGGTATTGTGCATGTTGTGTTAGCTGGGTGCCAGTCACGTCTAGGTGGTAGTTTGGGGCGTGACATTGTTGTTTCCATTAATAGATACATTGACAAGTTCAAGGATGACTTGTTCATCCATCACCGGTTGACAATATTGAACCTTTTGAGAGCTTAAATAAAGAAGAAAAGCCAATGCATGCTCCCGGTCATTGCAATTGTAACGTTAGAGCAGTTTCACAAGCAAGGCAATGCATCCATCAGCTTCAGCTATCGCAGTTCTAGCATCTTCATTGATGCATAGGTTCTGCAAAATAATAACACAATCTCTTACAAGAGCTCTATCCTCGAGAAAAGGAACCAACTTGGGAAACAACTCCGAAGGTGCAATCAAGGAACCAATTTTGCTACTTTTGACATGTTGCATAATATTTTGATAGTTGATGCATGTAATTCCCTTCAGTGGGCCTTGATTGAGTGTTGGTCTACTTAGTCTGAGAATGAGGGAATGAGGGGATTTAGGGGGGTTTAGATGGGTATGTAAATAAGTTGAGTCGGGTTGGATTAAATTAAGGGAAAAGGTTCAAATTTACCCCTTACTTTTGAATATTTTCTACATTTAACATCTGTTATACTATTCGGCCAAATTTACCTCTACCGTTATACTATCCGGCCAAATTTATCCCTACCATCAACAAACTTTTAAAAATTAACCGTCAGTCCGTCAGGCGACCCAGAATCTCCCAAATCATTTTGGTCAAGTCACTTATTCTTCTTCTTGATCTACTATTTTTAAAATAGTTGGCATTTACCTGCTTTCTTAATTGGATAAAAGAAATAAGAGAATAGAATATTAAAATAATGCAGCGGTCAGTAAACAAAGTATATTAAATTGAAGAATCTAAATTAGGTAATTTGTCAAAATTTAAAATGTATTTACAACACCCCAGCTTTAATGAATTCGTTCTACCAGAGGTATGAAGACTTTGCAAGTATTAGTGATAGAAGTTGAAGTTCCTTGGAGATTTTGCATTGCAGAATTCAACTTTGCTTTAATCAAATGTCTATGCATTGTGCACTCTTAAGTTAATCGAGCGAACTCTACAATAACTAGACAATTACAAAATATATTCGAATATATATGTACATATATGATGAGCAGCCACATATAATACATAACAAATGGATCCATAGAATTTTGCGGTGTGTATATGGTTGAAAAATTATAAAAAATTTATATCAATTCCAAAATCATTATCACAAGAAGGGAAGTGGGCGCAATGGTAATTAAAAATATCCATGAATAATTTGTATAGTTGAGTACCTTTAGCATTCACATTAATAGTAATTTCTTATCAAGATGAAGAACAAGTGATTTAAATAACGGAATTTGGAAGATTTTGGGTTACCTATCAGACTGAGGGGTAGTTTTTAAAAGTTTACCGATGGTAGGGGTAAATTTGACGGAATAGTATACTGGTAGGGATAAATTTGGCCAAATAGTATAACGGGGGTTAAATGTAGACAATATCCGAAAGTATAGGAATAAATTTGGACCTTTTCCCTCTAATTAAAAGTGGGGCTGATTATTTTAGTTCAATCAGGGCTTGCCACGTGTTATTTTCAAGTTTAGAAGAGGGATTTCACGGATAAGGGATAAAATAAACTCAACAGTAAGTGTATCTTTGTTATGCAACTGAAACGGATGGTAAATATAGCTTGTTTTCTATGGTAGAGGGGCAAATCTGGCCCTTTTCCGTTACGTCAATCTACAGGAAAAGCAATATTTTTTTAAAGCAATAGTCCTCGAGAAATAAAAATACATCAAAGTTAATCAGACAATTACCTCAAATCTGTTTGCAGCTGCAAGGAATATATCAGGTGACGGCTTTCCTTGTTTAACTTCTGGATCATCACCGCGAACGATATGATGCATCAGTGAAAAAAGTTCACCATGTCTTTGAGTTTTCAAGTCAAAATGCCGCGTGTGTGTACTGAAAATGCATTTATATTAGTTCACGTATTGCATCTTACTTCTTAAACACTATTTTAGCTTATGTAGAACCTTACACGTCTACTTGCTATACTAATTGCGCCACCAACATTAAACTTTCTAAAGAACAAAACTAAAAGAAGATGTCATACCCCGTAGCAACACAAATTGGTATTCCATTTGCATGAAGGTGATGAATCAGGCGGCTGGACCCTGTAACAGGACAAAAAGCTAAAAGATGCAAAGAGACTCGTGGATACTAATCTAATTTTGCATTAAGCGAAATCAAAAGTCTGAAATAAACTGTATGTACAATGTATATGCAAGTCAAGTTTCATACCTGATAGCCTCTCTATTTCAGAGATAACTGTTCTAAAATTACATCACTAGACACAAGGAACTTGAAAAAATAATTATCCTAGAGGATGTTGGACAAGATTTACAAGAAAGGAGATAAGGAATTAGATTTAAGATCATGGGTGTAATTCTTCCAAGCAATTCTCAAGTTGCTATGTAGTTTTACTCACACAAGCTAAAAATATTTATTTCAATCCTTTTGATAAGATTGAATTACAAAATTTGTCCCACACAGACAATGCTTTCTACATTAAACATAGGGACCTACAAATGGTGAATTTTTTGGAAGGAGTTAACAGATGCACAATACACAAAATGAATATTCAAACTAACCATTTGCCATTGTGATGGTTGGAGCAGAAAGAAACCACTGCAAATCATTTCTCATGTTGGCAGAAATGTTCTAACTTTGAAGAGTGTACACTACAAGAGGGCAACGGAAGCCTTTTCCTTGAATAACTAGGAAATCATATTCTCACTTAAATATAGAATTTTCGTTTATAAATTTTTTTGATAACAGTGGTATCGAGGCCAGCTTGAATGCACCTCCACTTAATCAATCCAGTACTTATCATCTCCTACTAGCACAGGTACCAGATAGCTCTAGCCACCAAGACTTTAGGCAAACTGGAATTCGTCTAGGGTCGCCTCTGCTGAGATTCGGATATAATTGATCAAGGTTGTTACTCCAGCTCCCAACAGCTAGGCCATCCTCTGGCGACAGTTCCAAGGCTTTGAAACGCAAAATAAAGCACAAATGTTATAAGCTTTTATTTAGCATCTAAAGGTTACCTATCCCTGCATATTACCAGCTTTTTCTTTTGGGTCATGAAAAGAAATGTGGAGCTATTTCCATCAAGTAAACCACAGCCAGCCACTCCAGAACATTAAACTCAGCTAAAGCTATCCCCTACCGGTAGAAGTTCCTCGTGAAATACCATACAAGTTAGGCCCCATTAGCCGGCAAAGATAGAGATAAAGAGAAAGGATTGAAACCCCATTAGCAGCTTGTATGTTCAGGCAATAAGGGTGTCTCATCCTTAAGAACTAATTATTCCCTAGCAAAACATGGATAAAGTTGATTGCTATAAAGTAGCTTGCTTTGTATGGTTAGTTTCTAAAGAGGCATGTCTGACTCAAGAAAACTTGAAGAGAAAGGGCTTCAAGTTATGCTCTAGATGCTTTTGTATGTGGGAAGGAGTCCGAGACCATCAACCACCTTTTCATTCACTGTCGACTCACTGACCAGCTGTGGCAATTGTTTCTCAGTATGAAAGGAATTAAGTGGGGTTATGCCTAAGTCCACAGGAGATCTGCTAATGTTGAACAACACGGGAGGTACAGTAAAGCAGAAGAGATGATGGAGCTCGATTCCAGCATGGGTATGGTGGACAGTATGGATGGAAAGGAACTTAAGGTGTTTTGAAGGAAATGCAGCCCTTTACAGAAAGTTAAGATGAACTGTATGATGCTATTTTATTTTGGTGTAAAGAAGAACTTCTGGAAGATGTAGAGGCTTTAGCAGATATCATTGGATCCTTGAAAGACCTTTAGGGTCTCTTTTTTATGATCTTTTTGCTCTGTATATACGGCTTCAACACAGCCTTTTACCTTTCACAAAAATAAACATTAAAGCATAAGATCTCGTCTCGTTTCAAGAGACATGAGAACGCGACCCCCTGCCTTTTTTCTTTCACAAATTTCACAAATAGGAAGTTTAGAATCCGACTTGAATATTGAAGGGATCACCAGATATAATACAAAAATTTTCCACCTGTCCCTACTTGTCTATTTAGCACTATTCAAAACTTAATTTGACATCTTTTGGATCAACTTTTTTTATAAAACGGTGGTGTCCAGGCTAGTTTGTGCACACCTCGACAGTTCTAACTATCACTTCGGACTATCTTTTTCATGCTAAAAGATAAAAATGCATTCACGTGGTTTTTCACCTGAAGCTAAAACCTGAAATTCGTGACATATACTGGTTGAGAAAATGGAAAACTGAATGTGAGAAGAACGTGTAGGAAAACCAGAGTTTTCTGGAAACAAAAGATTTCTTTAATAAATAAAAAGAAAAATGGCTCTTTCAGTCATCTCATGACGGAAGGGGTTATTGGAAAACCAATAGACTGATAAAAATGAAGGAATGGTGTAACAATCAGAAGAAACAAAACGATGATTACTGAAGCTAAACTCAAAAGTAACTTTACAGAGAAAATTTGCAGAAGGGACCATCAAAGGGAACTTGGTCAAAAAAGAAGGTGGCTACTCCATGCCATTTTCAGACAAATAACCAATCCCATAAATGTCTGCTACTCTTATGTAGAACACTTAGGAAGGGTGAGAATGCTGAAACTTGAGAAATGAATAAAGAAAAATAATCTGCCACTAGTGCTTAAACTTGTACCTGGCATGAGGTCACTTGTGGGAAACATTTTCTGCAACATTTCCTCTCTTTCTACAAGAAAATCTTCAGCTGTAAGTGAATCACTTATTCCTGTCTCTTCAACAAAGACCCTGGCAGCCTCTATCGCCTTCTTCCCCATCATCTTTGCCTTGAGCGACCAATCAAAAGTCTTATTATACCTAGCAAGTATAATCTCCTGGACCTCCGTATAGAATTTCTCCGTGTCTGATACACAAAAGAAAAGCAACACAGAAGCTAGTCAACCAAGACTTGTCTTCAAGTAGCAACTATTCGACAACACAATGATTTCCTTGTTTATTTCCAATAGAATCCAACAAACAGGAAAAGCCTGGTAAATATCAATCTCCCCTTTGATTCCCTAAGTTAACAATCTATCCTCACCTGTTCTTCCCATTACTTAGAAGCTCTCTTTTTTTCCAAAGAAACATACTGGAGTGTCCTAATATATCACATGATGTGAAAAAAAACATTAAATCCAAATCAAATAAAAAGCCATGCAGTGTCCACTGTGGTTAAACCACATACGTATACCCAAGGGGCATAACAGATTTGGCTGTGTGAATTTGTTCTATGGTTATTTAAGTTATATAACTTGGGTAACAAAAGAAAATCCAAAATAACAAACTCTTGGATTGAAAAAGTAAATGACCTCACTAAAAATCAAATGAAACAGTACATGGATCCTTTTTCTAAACTTCAAGATCCCCTATAAGAAATCAACATCAATCTTACTGTTGCACTGAGAGAACGGGAGACTAGGTGTTTTTTTGGTTGACAAAGAGGGAACTAGATTTCTTTTGACATTTATAAATCTCAAAGCGCAACAAGCTTTCTAGCGTATAAGAGTTTGTTGAGTTGTCCCATATCGTTGGGATGTGGAACACCTGCTCACCTTATATGGTCCTGCACAATCCTCATTTCATGAGATTGTACGCCTCTAAGAAAAGCAGAAGATAAAATAATGCATGGCAGAGGAGACTTTCTCTAACTATCCTGTTGCTAATGTTTCCTCTGCAGATGCACACCAGTGTAAGGTTTCTACTAAAAAAAAGAATCATACCAGCGTATAGGCAGTGAGTAGTAAATCATTAAAACAAAGAAAGCAATTCTTTTTCTGCTATGGTAGCATGCTATCAGAACCACCAAAGCTCAGTAATTTACTCTTCATTCCTTTTACTTAGGGGAAAATATAATCAAGGAGCTAAGAAAGGCCATTTTGTTTTCTTTGATAGGTGAGAAATGTCTTAGTCTTGAGTAACTTACGTGCCAGATATGTGATGTTACATCAGAAAGACATAGACATACAAATGCCTATACATGCTTGAGGAACACACTTATTATACCATTTCCATTAGAATGTTTAGTGGCTTAATCTACCTATAAAGAAAAGTAGTAATATTATATAGCAGAAGACTAATCTTGACTAATCTTCTCTGCATAAGAAATGGCCTAATGGTCACAAGGTCTCACTTATTCTTGACTAATCTTCTCTATATAAGAAATGGCCTAATGGTCACAAGGTCTCACTTAAAGAGACTAGATATTGTAGAGTTGTTCACATATCAATTATCATTGACAACTTATGGTATCAATAAAAAAGGCAACTTCAGAATTCCAAATCAAATAATGCCCTCAAGCAGCGGCTGATTGTTTTGTTGCACCGCATGCGCTGAATATTCTTCCACGAATGAAATTTTACGCTTCAAAAGCTTTTCTAAATTTTAAAAAACGCCTTACGGAATTACTTGTGTCCCCTCCATCCCCTAAGATTTTTATTCAGAAGTCCCGTTAAGCATTGTCAAATAGATGAGCTTCCCTACCCTATTTTTACAAATCCTGAGCCTATCACAGCTGACAAGGTATAACATCAAAAGCACAGTCAGCTCACAAAAGGAAGAAATAAGAGGGGCATATATAGATTGTGGTCAGAAATCAATAATAGAAAATATGATTAAGATTGATTACGATTGAAAATAAGGGTAGAACATATCACACTCAAGTTTTTTAACTTCATTTCCCCAATGATCACAAATTTTACGACATCCAAAGAACAAACAATTTAAGCAAACGATTGCATACCAAAGGTATACCAACCCTTGAAAAACTACTTATAGGAAATTCCTACAAGCACATTACCAGTTATTGGCAAATGGGCAATTGGGTCAAGAAACAGTGGGCATTGCATTCTCAAGTCATCCAGATTTGCAAAATAGAATGGAAATATAGTAAATCAAGTAAGAAAGATCTTATAGAGAACGATATATACACATATATACCTAGAAGAAGGCCGTCCATGTCAAAGATTATGTGGGTGATTGAGGCTTTTCTTGCAGATGAAGCATCACTGTTGCCCTCATTCGCCATTTTTTTTAACAACTTTTAGCTTCGAGTAGCCCACAACGACCTTAAAATTTGGGGAGATCTGTAAGCTTAATTTGAAGATTTCTCTTTTATTTCCCTTCTTGTAGAAAATGCACTAAAGCAGTACTGATGGCCCATACTATTTAGTTGACGTATGATGGGCTTAATTGAGTTTTTAGCGTATTAGCTGGTTGAACAATATTAAGTTGAAAATACAATTTCAAAAACAATTTCAATTTCCAAGAGATATTTTTTAACACAATTTCAAAAAATAAAATTTCAAATTTCAATCAAATCTAGGTCCAAACAATAGAAGTTACAATTTATAAAAGAGTATTTATTTCTTTATAGGGTGTATTTTGGTAGGAATAAAAATATTTTCTGAAAAATAAATATTTGGTAAGTAGGCAAAAAATATATCCCGAGAGCGTTTATATATTTTTTGTGGGGTGATTATATTTGAATGTAATGGTGGATTGGGGACGTATCCCCACCCAAAATTTTGTAGAAATGGCGTGGGGTAGCCACTATTTAAGGTGGTATTTATTTTTTATCCGGCAATTCTAATATTGAGCAAAAATAATCATTACTTTATTAAAATTAATATAAGAAGACATTTTTACCCTTTCTTCCATTACATATTTACTCTATCAAATCCGGGTATACCAGTAATGGAGATAACGTCTAGCCACTGTTTAATTTCTTTCCTCCATACTCACCAGTTATGCATATTGGAATAGTGCTCCAGACGTGGTCTACTGTTTTTAATTTTGCCATTACTCTCTTTTAGAGAGAAATATGTTAAATTTCTATTTGGGTTCCAAATTAATAAGTCGGGTGCTTGGGTTAATGTAACAGAAAGATGTTATTGAGTTACACAAAATGCATAGCAGAAGACATAAAAGAGTCATGGTTTTGGTAAGTACTTTGAGAAACTCTTGAATAAGCACTATGATTGTTTAAAGATTAACGTGCTAGTTTTGTTACTAATTAAAAGTTAAGGATAATAGGTCCTTAACTTTGAATTCCAAGTTCAAAAGTTAAGGACGCTTGGTCATTAACTTTGAGTTACAAGTTAAAAAGTTAAGAACATTTGGTCCTGAACTTCAAGTTTCACGTTCAAAAGTTAAGGACACTTGGTCCTGAACTTTGACTTACAAGTTCAAAAGTTAAGGACACTTGGTCCTTAACTTTGAATTCCAAGTTCAAAAGTTAAGGACATTTGGTCGTGAACTTAGACTTACAAGTTCAAAAGTTAAGGACACTTGGTCCTCAACTTAGACTAACAAGTTCAAAAGTTAAGGACAAGGAGTCCTTAACTTACAGTTACAAGATCAAAAGTTAAGGACAACATGTCCTTAACTTTGACTTACAAGTTCAAAAGTTAAGGACGCTTAGTCCTGAAGTTTGAGTTCCAAGTTCAAAAGTTAAGGACATGTAGTCCTGAACTTAAGTTAAATTCAAAAGTTAAGGACGCTTAGTCCTGAAGTTTGAGTTCCAAGTTCAAAAGTTAAGGACATGTAGTCCTGAACTTAAGTTAAATTCAAAAGTTAAGGACATGTAGTTCTGAAGTCCTGAAGTTATGTTCAAAAGTTAAGGAAATGTAGTCCTGAAGTCCTCAACTTAGAGTTCCAAGTTCAAAAGCTAAGGACATGTAGTCCTGAAGTTAAGTTCAAAAGTTAAGGACATGAGTAGAAGGGTATTTTCGTCTGGGCAGTTAAAGTTTATTAAAACAGTGGCTAAAGACTAAAGATATTTTAAACAGTGGCTTAAAAGTAAATACATGTGTTATTAGTGGCTAACCGTGCACTTCCCCCCCAAAATTTTCACTCTAACACATGACCACTTTCATTTTTCCTGTGGTACTTGTTCCTTTTCTTTTTCTTTTCTTTTCTTTTTTTTTTCTTTTGCTCCCTTTCTTAATTTCTATAAGATTAAAAATTATCTTTGTATTTCTTCTTTCTTTGTACAATCAAATTTTTACTATTTATTTAAATAATATATTTGCTTTCATTTTTTTGTCTAGATTTTTAATATTGTATTTTAATGTGATAGTAATTATTTTATATTCTTATCTGCGTAATGTCATTATTTTCTTGATTTCAAATCGGAGAATCATTTGGTCATATAACGTGCATTTGTTTATACACCAAAAATGTTGTAAATCAAACCGACTTAATTCTAAATGAAGCGAACCAAATCAAATTACTTAAAATGAGTCAAATAGACTAAACATACGTCTTAATTCAATCTCATTGACTAGCGGTACATTTGTATCAAAGGCAATGGCACTCATCGCCATCAAACCTTGGCTATGCTACTAGTTGGAGGGGTTGGTAGTCCGGGGGTTCAGGATGAGGAGTTTGGGGTCGGGAGGGCTCGGGGGAGGGAACATTAGTCCGAGAGGTAGGGTGGTGGCGCGAACAGGGTGGCAAGGGGTGGGTTCGAGGAGGGGTGGAAGGTGGTGGATGGGATGGGAGGGTCAGAACCATCAATTGGAGAGTTACGAAAATATTTTCCGTTTTCTTGCTATAAAAGTCATTTTAATGCAATTGGAGGAGAAAACTCTAAAACATCGAAGCTAACCAAATATGAAAAAAATAAAAAAAAAATATTTTCCTTTAAACCGATACACCCATAATTCTTTCTTATTTTTTTCTCTCTTTTTCGTTTCTTGGACTAGAATGTAGGTAAAAGGCTTGGCAAGACTCTAGTCCTGATGCATTTAAACATAAGGAAAGAGCAATATCTTCCCTTTCTTTAAAATAAATTTTATTAGAAGCAATCAAATTTTATGGAGTAGACGAAACAATATAAAGAGAAAGAGAGACAAGGCAAATACTTAGACAAGAACTTCTACTACAATGATATTCAATATATAAATTTGAACTATCTATATTGCTCCATATTAACTCGTTTTGTTTAATATCTAATATTTCGTAATTCTTAAATGCAAGAAGTTATTTATGTTTTTTACTAGCATACAGACCGAGCAGATACTTAGACCAAATAAATTTGAGAGAAAAACGTAGCATATCCTTAGTCTTTACATATGTTGATAAAAGAATTAAAATTCATGGTAGCTTATACATTGATCTCATGCATTGCTACGGTCGACGATGCAAGTGAGATAAAGAATAGTATTAAAAGCGACAACAATAAAAAACAACAAAAAAAAGAGAGAATATATTTGTATTATTCGATGATTGTTCCTCATTATACGCTTTCTCATGGAATATAAGCTTTTGTAAGGCCAAATACAATGTCAAAGTAGGGGTACAATATATAGAGTTTCAATAAAAGCTAAAATAGATGTTAAGTGTTTACGTGTGAACAGAACAAGCTTAAGACCAGAAAGAACAAATAATCTTTGTCAATATATATCATTTGTGTCAATGTATTATCTCCTCCAGTCTCTTATCCCGCGTCCAATTTATATATGGGCCAGGATCCCTTAGAGTCCAAGTCTTTTAGGAATCTTCAGGGAGACTACTATAGTGAAGTAGCTGTTAGGGCCGAGATACATGCTCAAGCTTCTTGAAATCGGTTGATGAGCTTGTTGGGCGTGGTTCTTACCCTTTTGGACGCTTAAAGGGAGCTGATATAGGTTGTCAATACAACTCTAAAAACTCTATTTTTAATTTTTAATCAAATCTATGTCCAAACACTAGAAGTTGCAATTTATAAAAGAGTATTTATTCCTTCGGTAAGTAGGCAAAAAATATGTCCCAAGAGCATTTATATATTTTCTAAGCAAACACTATAAGGTTGAGGCGGAGTGGTTATAGCTTAAATAATGGTGGATATATGCGGAATAGAGGGGAGTGCATCCCCCACTCAAATTTTCAGTACTTTTTCCTTTATTTTCTTTTCTTTATTTCTATAAAAGAAAAATTATTTTTGCATTTCCTCTCTCTTTGTACAATCAAATTATTATTATTTATTTAAATTATATATTTGCTTCATTTTTTCTAGATTTTAATATTGTATTTGAATGTGATAGTAATCATTTTCTATTCTCATATATCTAAGGTCAATTTTTCCTTTATTTCGAATTGGAGAATCATCTGGTCATATGATTGTGCATTTGTTTATGCATCAAAAATCTTGTAAATCGAACTGACTTAATTTAAATGAAACGAACCAAATCAAATTATTTAAAATTAGTCAAATAGACTAAATGTACATCATAATTCAATCTCTTTGACTAGCAGTATATTTATATTAAAGACAATAGCACTCGTAGCCATCAAATCTAGGATATGCTTCTAGTTGGAGGGTTGGGTAGTCTGGTAGTCAGGATGATGAGTTTGGCTCGGGAGGGCTCGAGGGAGGGAGCATTGGGCAGAGAGGTGGGTGGCGACGCGAACAGGGTGGAAAGGGTAGGGTGGGGGAGGGGTGGAAGGGTGGTGGATGGGATGGGAGGGTTGGAACCATCAATTGCAGAGTTTCGATAATGTTTTCCCTCCTCTTGCTGTAAAAGTCATTTTACTGTAATTGGACGCTAAATTTCTAAAATATTTAAGCTAACCTGTCACGACCCAAACTGGAGGGTCATGACTGGCACCCAGGCCATACCTGTCGAGCAGTAACATACATTTTATCTAACCTTTCTTATTATCTATAAGGGCTGACAAAATCAATATAAATGGTAGACATGAATCCTAAACACCCAACAATGAGAGATAATGACATCAACATATATAACATGGCCGACGAGGCTGTCATGAAGCTATATACAAGGTACGAGCTGACAAGATGCCATGAGAGACTATACAACAAAAATCAGTCGATAATGCAATCCAAACTATACATGATTCGACGCTTGTTTATGGGCCTCTAAAGGAATATAAGTGCTACAAGATTGACAGAACAGGGCCCCGACATACCCATGTCTATAACAAAAATACATACCAAGACCACGACAAGTCTAGAGAAAGGATCTCACCAATAATCGCTAAACTGGGCAGCCTACTGTGGTGGGACAGCTACGCCTACCTGTCTATTAGGACCTGCAGCACGACATGCAGCGTCTACAAATAAAAAGGACGTTAGTATAAATAAAGTATCGAGTATGTAAGGCAGGAAAGCATAAGTAAGAATAGTAAGGCAAACATATATATATATATATATATATACACACACACACACACATACACACATAAACTTTTAAAACATATACCTCTGTGGGCATCATCATCATCATATACCCTGCCATAATAGGCTCGGTAAAAACGTACTTGGCCATCATAAGGCTCGGTGAGATCGTACCTAGCCACGCGGAGCTAGGTAAAACCCAATTGATCAGTGGTTTCACAATAGGTGCCGTACCCGACCGACTATAGCGCGGCTTGGTAGAGTAAAATAGATACATATATATATAGTGCATGCTACACTCATTGGAATCAAATTCTGAACCTTCCGGAATGATGTAAGGTCGGTATCCTCCGTACACATTATTGGGACTAACTCTTCATCATGAATCTTATAAGAATCAGGAAGTACCAACAACATTGATAATATAAGAATAAGGGAAGCAACATCAACATCAATTGTTCCATAAGACGGGAAACAATGTAAGTACTGCTAGCTTCTAAGAGTGGAGTATCTTTGGAAGCTCGTTTATTACATTATGCACAATCGGAGTCGTGAAAAAGAAGGAAAAAGATAGCCTCACATACCTTGTATATACTTCCCAACCTCAAGCTATGCAAATGTCATGACTCCTTAGTCTACAATAAGAGCAATGACACTATCATTATCGTTTAAGCGTCATAATTATTATGTATCGACCACAACCTATTTACGATGTAACAGACAGAACCTTACCTATTTATATGACTTCCCACAACTTATAAAAATCACAAAATATCCCAAACAACATCAATAAATATTATATTGAGCCTCCCAAAATAGTCCACCAACCAACAATATTACTAACAAGCCTTTCGATATATATCTCACAAGTTCTAGCTTCAACGACTTAGCTGTAACTTGAATAATCTTAAATACATGTCGGATAAGAGGTTACTTAACTTTAAACAGAAAGAACAACTCCAATTTGACCTTAATTGACCATGAAATATCCTTCCAATGCTGTCACAAGAACACGGAAGCGAAACTAACAATCAATTAGGATTTTTCGGCACTATAATCACTTTAGAAGACTTGAAATCACATAGGCTTGATATTAAAAACTTGAGGGAGTATTTTAAAAAACATAAACCACTTAAAACAACCTCCCACACGAGCTGGAACAACACAAAAATCAGCAACAATAAGAAGAACAAGAAACTTACTAGCGGCACAAGATTCTAGACACTTGATTTGTGTTGTTTGCCCTTTGTTTGGTTCTTGGATCATGAGAGAACCTTGATAGAGTGTTTTTAGGGTTCTAAGATCTGAATATACTGAAAAATAATGACTTAAAACAGGGTTGAGGCATCTTATATATATCCATATATCTCAACCGCCTATGTGGGCCCCATAGAGTTGCTTGGCGCAGTCTCGTGAAAATGCAAATATCTCTCTACTCCAAGATCGTATCGACAAAAGGTTTAATGTGTTGTAAACTAGACTCATAGATATTTAATTTGGTGTGTAGATCACCGAGTAATTCGAAGTAAACTGGGTGAAACTCTTGTTAACATATGACCTAAAGTTTAAGTAAAATTATGAACGTAAGTTGCGACAACTTTTGTCAACTTTTGTTTCATAACTCGTTTGACTTCAAGACATATGATACGGATATTATATGATTCAAATACCTTATAACACGATCTCTTGGGAATATTAAGCACCTCTAGTTTTAGCCGAAAATACGTGTTACAGAATTCTTGATTCGTTTAACTTCTAATACTTGTTAACCACTCTTATTTTCCAAGTAAATTGGGAGAAACACTTGTTAACACCTAAAGTTTAAGTAAAATTATGAACGTAAGTTGCGAAAACTTTTGTCGACCTTTGTTTCATAACTCGTTTGACTTCAAGACTTATGATATGTTATTATATGATTCAAATACCTTATAACACGACCTCTTGGGAATATTAAGCACCTCTAGTTTTACCCCAAAATACGTGTTACAACATTATTGATTCGTTTAACTTCTAATACTTGTTAACCACTCTTATACACCCTTGTATAGTTTAAGACCAATAGGATTAACTTCTTATCATCTCAAAGATAATATCTTCTCAGATTTACGTCGATTAACTTACGGCGTGATAACATACGCGAATATGGGTTGTAACATCCTCCACCCTTTAGGAACATTCGTCCTCGAATGTAAGGGTTTATGGGGAGTCTAACTCATCATGGATTCCGACGGAAATTTTTGGCTGGGTTTCCCCTATAAAATGGACACTAGCTAAACTTGCAAGCAGTTAAACCCAACTTATGGCCTCGCAAGGTTATAGAAAGCATTATGGATATGTACATTATGAGAATATTACCATTTTGTATTAAGGAAGAGTATTCTCAAGCTATTGCTTACCTCATAGAGCTGTTTCACCTTCTAATGCGACCTGCGTTCCCCCGACATCCTCGTTATCTTCAGTCTAGAACAGGTAAGGGTATTTCGACTTCATCTCCTCTTCTGCTTCCCATGTCAATTCTTCCATAATCTTGTTCCTCCATAATACTTTGATGAAAGCTACATCCTTTGTTCTCAGCTTGCGGACTTGTCAATCTAATGTAGCCACTAGCACTTCTTGATATGATAGATCCTATGTAACTTGTATATCTTTGATAGGGATAACCCGAGAAGGGTCTCCAATACATTTTCTCAACATAGATACATGGAATACCGGGTGGACAAATTTTAATTCGGATGGCAATTCTAACTCATAAGCAACATGTCCAATTCGTCGAAGAATTTTGTACGACCCGATATACCGTGGACTCAACTTACCCTTCTTCCCAAAATGCATAACACCCTTCAGCAGCGGGATCCTCAGGAAAACCCAATCACCAACCTCAAAGTCCATATCACGACGTCGGACATCAGAATAAGACTTTTGCCTGCTTTGTACCGTCCACAGTCATTCTTGTATCACTTTCACCTTCTCAATGGATTGGCGAATCAAATCTGGCCCGTATAATTCTGTTTCACGGACTTCAAACCATCCAACTGGTGATCTACATCTCCTACCGTACAGTGCCTCGTACGGAGCCATTTTAATACTGGAATGGTAGCTATTATTGTAGGCAAGTTCTATGAGTGGAAGACGGTCATCGCAATTCCCCTTTAAATCTAGTACACATGCTCGTAGCATATCTTCAAGTATCTGAATGGTACATTCAGTCTGTCCGTCAGTCTGTGGATGGAATTTAGTGTTGCGATTCACTTGTTTGCCTAAACCCTTCTGAAAAGAGCTCCAAAAGTTAGTCGTAAATTGAGCTCCTCGATCTGATATAATAGATACCGGCACACCATGAAGCCTAACAATCTCCTTGATATACAATTTCGCATAATCTTCTGTCGTGTAAGTTGTCCTAACTGGCAGAAATAGGCAGATTTTGTAAGTTGATCAACTATCACCCATATGGAGTCAAACTTATGATAAGAGCAAGGTAATCCAATAATGAAGTCCATATTAATCACCTCCAATTTCCAAGTCGGAATCTCAATATTCTGAATCAATCCATCGATTTTCTAATGCTCGATCTTTACTTGTTGACAATTAGGACACTGGGCTACAAATTCTACAATAGACTTCTTCATGTTATCCCACCAATACTGCTCCTTAACATCATGATACATCTTTGTCGAGTTGGGATGGATGGAATATCAGGACTGATAAATCTCAATCATAATCTTCTCCCCAACCCTGCCATATTAGGCACACATAATCGGCCCAGGTATCTCAGTGCCCCATCTCTTACGATCTCGAAAGCCGTAATTTTACACTACTGAATGCTCTCTCTTAATCGTACTAAGGTAGGATCTTCATATGATGTGCTTTTACCTCAACTACCAAAGATGATTTTGATGTATTCTGTATAGTAAAACCTCTGTCATCAGAGTCTAACAATCTGATTCTCAAATTGGCCAACTGATGAAGCTCTTTAGTCAACCCATGTCTACCTGGCTCAATGTGTACTAAGCTTCCTATTGACTTATGACTAAGAGCGCCTGCCACAACATTGGCTTTACTGGGATGGTACAATATCTCGACATCGTAATCTTTCAGTAATTCAAGCCACCTACGCTGACTCAATTTCAAATCCTTCTACTTGAAGATGTACTGTAAACTCTTGTGATCTGTGTAGATGTCAACATGGACGCTGCATAAGTAGTGCCACCATATCTTCAAAGCATATATTACTACAGCCAATTCCAAATCATTAGCTGGGTAATTCTTTTCATGTTTCTTCAATTGTCTTGATTCATAAGCAATAACCTTCCCATGTTGCATCAATACGCACCCCAAACCTATACAAGAGGCATCACAATATACCACATAACCTTCTATCCCTTATGGGAGAGTGAGCACTGGCATGGATGTCAATCGATTCTTTAGCTCCTGAAAACTTCGTTCACAAGCGTCAGACCACTGGAACTTGGTAGCTTTCTGTGTTAACTTAGTCAATGGTGCTGATATAGAGGAAAAACCTTCTACAAATCGCCTATAATATCCTGCTAGACCCAGGAAGCTGCGTACTTCTGATGGTGTTGTAGGTCTCGGCCAATTCTTTGTTGCATCGATCTTTTGAGTGTCGACACTAATAACCTCGTCAAATATTACAGGGCCAAGGAATGTTACTGAATTCAGCCAGAATTAATATTTGGAGAGCTTAGCATATATTTACCATCCTGAAGGGTCTGTAATACTATCTGCAAGTGGCCCACATATTCCGCCTCTGAATGAGAAAACACTAGAATGTCATCAATGAATACAATCATGAACACATAAAGATAAGGCATGAATACAATATTCATGAGAGCCATAAAAGCTACTGGGGCATTAGTTATCCCAAACGACATCACCAAGAACTCAAAGTGCCCATATCTTGTCCGAAAGTCCGTCTTTGGAATATCCTTCTCCTTAACCCTCACCTGATGATACCATGAACGTATGTCAATCTTGGAGAAATACTTGGCATCTTGGAGTTGGTCAAACATGTCGTCAATCCTTGGAAGTGGATACTTTTTTTTTATAGTAAACTTATTTAACTATCAATAATGGATACACATCCTTAACGACCCGTCTTTCTTCCGTACGAACAAGACTGGCGCACCCCAAGGTAAAGTGCTAGGCCTAATGAAGCCCTTATCCAACAATTCCTTCAACTGGGCCTTCAACTCTCTCAACTCTGCCGGGGCCATCCCGTATGGAGGGATAGAGATCGGTTGAGTGTCGGACAACACATCAATGCTAAACTCAATCTCTCTTTCAGGAGGAAGGCCTGGGAGTTCATCTTGGAAAATATCTGGAAATTCATTGACTACATGGATTTATTATAGAGTAGGCGACTTTACCTTCACATCCCTAACGCGAACAAGATGATAAATGTATCCTTTTGAGATCATCTTCCTTGCCTTAAGATAGGAAATAAACCTACCTTTTAGTGTAGCAATGTTCCCCTTCCATTCAATGATGAATTCAATAGGAAACTGAAACCTAACCATCTTCGTACGACAATCAACATTTGCACAACATGAGGCCAACCAGTCCATTCCCATTATCACATCGAAATCAACCATTTCTAACTCAAATAAAGTCGTCGAGGTTTGACGACTACAAATCATCACCTATGAAACCTCTATATACCCTTCTAGCAGTCACATAATCTCCTACCAGAGTAGATACCGCAAGTGGTTTACTTATCAATTTAGGTTCAACGCCAAACTTATTAGCCACAAAGGGTGTAACATATGATAATGTAGATCCTGGTCGATTATCACATATGCATCATAAGAAAACACAGACAATTTACGTGTAACAACATCTGAAGATGACTCAAGATCTTGTAGAGCTACTAGAGCATAGGTTCGATTTTGAGCAGCACTCGAACTCGGCACTACACCTCTACCATGACCTGTCGACTGCTGAAAACCCCATGCTGGAGGTCGAACTGATGAAGAAGAACCAGACATAGATCAAGTCGCTTGAGCCATACCACCGCCTCTTCTTCTAGGACAATCCAGCATCACATGGCCAGGCTGTCCGCAAGAATAACACGCATAGGAACCTCGACGGCACAGTATAAAGTGGGTCTTACCGCACTGATTACAACAAGGTGTTGGAGGTCTTGTCTGACTAGTATCCCTATCATATTTTGAGCATGCTGCTCGCGAACTCTGACCTGAACCAAAATAGATAAATCGATCATATTGGGGCCTCTAAAACTATGGAGGACCACTAGCTACAAGTGGCACCGAACTCCTCGAATACTGGGCCTAATACTACCTCTGAAGTCATCAGAATACTCTGCAAATCTCTCTCTCTTATGTTGGCCACTATCCTGCTCACTATCTACCCTTTGCTGGCGCTTACGATCCTCTAGTGTTTGGGCATAAGCCTGAATACGGGAAATATCCATGCTCTCACCAAATGAGGCTGTAGTGCACTCATTTATCAGATGTGGTCCCAAACCGTTCACGAACAGGTACACCCTATCGCTTATCTCGGCCACCATATGGGGAGCATACTGATCACGCTCAACTATATCTTGTAGAAGACTAAGCGGGCGTTGCAAATATAATCCTGGGGTATTATGCCCAGAGTCGATCCCACAGGGAATTGACGTGTCAAGCACNGTTCCCTTAGATTGCACCTGAAGTATCGTTATCTCTAATCCAACCTCTAAACCCTCGGTTATGACTTTCGTCTATACTCTGGGAGTGGTGTTGTTCAAACAATTACTAAAATATGCACTCTCTCTCAAGTAGATACATAATAAATAGGCACAGCTAATTGAGGGCCCTTCAATCAACTACAACAAGAACGTAGTTGAACAAATAGAGTTTAATCAACCAATCAAAGCTA